>SOPF01025794.1:0-11369 GCA_012979155.1 Hypericum perforatum
AAAAAAAATTAATATATTAATACATTGCCTTTTCAGCATGCTAATCGATAAAAAAAATTGTAACGCGATATGCTCTGTAATCCTCAAAACGACACTATTTTTTGTTCAGAATGATTTTTAGTTCAGAAAGTCGAATCTCTGTAAAAAAAGGGATGATTTCAAAACCTAATAGTTCATTTTAGAATAAAAAACTATGTCGAAAAATTAATGTAATATGATGATCAATTTTCAAAATAATGGTATGACTAAAAATATTCATTTTATACTGAATTAAACTTGGCGGGGAAGAGTTTTTCATATTTTTATTAAATTAAATATACTTAGAAATTAATAGAGTAAATATCATGAATACTACATAAATTTAAATTTTAAAAATATTTAAATGATACTTACTCTAAATTGAATGCAACCTCATGGCCGCTAACGTTTTTGCCTAGTGTTTGTTGTTATAATTATAAAGACTTCCAAGTTTTCCAGTTTTGATTTTTCAACAAAACAACAGTTTGGAAGCTTCCCTCGGTCAACTGCAGAATTGAAGCTAGCGAACGATAATTTCCTACCATCTTCGCCTTGCCAATTTTCTTTTATTGCCACTAAAAGTTTTTTGAAATAAATATTTTTGGAGTTCAACTGAAGTATTAGAAACGCGGCCGACAAAATTAATACTGTAACAAACATTGATTAATTTTAACTTACAAAAAAACCCTCAATAACTTTCCAATTTCTAAATTCTTAACGATACGTCAATTTAGGAAATACAAACTTTTGAAGCATTAATCTCTTTGAAAAAAAATATATGGAAATAGAGACATGAGATTATCCTCCAGGATCAAGTTAGAAGGTCTAAATTAGGGTACCCAAATCTCTCTATCTAATTATGAATTAAGAAATATATATTTGATCAGATCATTAAATTATATGGTAAAAATATCTCGCAACACTTGAATCCATCTTTTCTCCAAATTGAAATGCCCAACCCTACAATATCCATGTCCTAAAAAACACAATATTTCCATGACATATTCCATCGTCAAAATTAAGACCTAATAGTTACACCGTGCGCGTTAAGAAATATGGATACCCACACGAACCCAACTTGGCCGTTTTGATACCAACAACCAAAACCATTCATAAACTGCCTTTCCCTAATCAATCGTCATATGATATATATTAATTAACACACCCAAAAAAAATAATTACACACAATAAAAAAGCCCTCGGCCTCCTTCCTTCCTTCCCTTACCTCTCGGCCTCCAAATAATAATTATTTATTTAGAAACCCTTCATGGAGCTTTTTACTAAGACCAGGGTGGTTAAGCTCCGGAGCCACCTGGACAAGTACCTAATCGCCGAAGACGAAGGCGACACCGTCCGCCAGAGCCGAAACGGCGCCGCCTCGCGGAAATCCAAGTGGATCGTTGAACTCGTCGATAATAAACCGAACGCCGTCCGTCTGAAGACCTTAAACGGTAAGTACCTGACGGCGTCGGACGCGCCGTTACTGCTCGGGTTCACGGGTAAGAAAGTCGTCCAAACGACACCGGAGAGCTTCAGCGAGGTGACCCTCGAGTGGGAGGTCATAAGGGACGGTTTCCAGGTTAAACTGAGGAGCTGGTGCGGGAAGCTGTTGAGGGCTAACGGTGGGCCCCCACCGTGGAGGAGCACGGTCACACACGACGAGCCTCAGGCGGGGGCGACCGCTCGTTTGGTGCTGTGGGACGTGGAGCCCGTGGAGGGCGGGGAGACGACCGAGACTGTGAACGAGTACCTGTCGTTTGTTTCGAGTTTTTCTTCTGTTTCTGAGGAGGTTCTCGAGGCGGTCTCGGATGGGTACGGCTTGCATGGGTCGGAGCTTGGGTCGCCGGCTCCGGCGGAGGCGATAACGCCGAGGTTCAACTTTGTCAAGTCTTTCTCGCCCAATTTTTCGTTTTCTCCTAAAAAGGTACGTTCTTAAATCTTAATTAAGTAAAAGATTTAATTCCGTGATATATCTTTTTACATGTCTTTCTGAGGAATGTTTGTCCTGATTAATTCATTACCCGCTAATCATGGAAATTTAAGAGTCAATAATGAAAATTGATGCAAAAGAAGAAAAACTCTTGAAAAGTCGGTTTAGTTAGTATTATCTATAAAAATATTTAGTCAATATATTAAGTTTTTTTTATTTTTGCCATTCTAGTATTAATGTTTATTAAATTTGTTAATTAAGACTTGAGTTGAATTTAATTTTTGAAATATGTGAAAATTTTCTAACTAATATTTGATATCTAAGTGTACTCAACAACTAGCTCAACCATTATAACGCCTTGTAACAAGTGGTTGTTAATTCATATTGTTCAAGAAAATAACAGATAATTATGTGTTCATTATTAGTGTCATGATTAGTTAACTCGTTTATATCTGTCATAATTTGTGAATAAATCGACGTTGTGATAGTTTAGGAATCTAAGTTAGACATGGATATTTGGGGGCGGGCGTCAATATCACATTTCCCATCAATTTAATTTTACAAGTACATGGTGCTTAAATCTTATTAACTTCTCGATGAGGATGAATTTGTTGTGGAAGAGGATTATTCGTATAAATTGAAAAGATAAACTATATTGGTATGTTTTGTTTTTCAATATTTTTATTTTGAATATGTTAATATTAACATAATTTGTATGTTAATATTGATATGTATAATTGTTTTTGTAAGAATACAAAATTTTACATGAAAAATATACAAAATAGTCTACCATTGTTGATGTACAACGACACACAAAATATGAAATATAACATCTTATTTTATGGTCTAAATTTTTTTTTCACACAAAAAAGTTTACACATTAACATACAAAATATTTTAATATAATATTCAAAATATTTTAATATAATATACAAAATATGTCAATATTAAAAAACAAAACATGTCAATCCACTTTTTATTCCATATCGTTTAAAATTAGACATATATTCCATACGAAATCCTGGTACTTTCTCAATTAGCCATAATTCATCAGAATAAACAAACAACAAGCAAATTTGTGCTATTAGATGTATTCCACGCGACCCATTCTCGATGGCCGAGATTTTTTTGTGTGGTTTGCTATTGTAGAAAGCTTCGAGAAACCATGAACCCTATACCATTCATATCACTACACCTATGAGCTCAACGAGTTTGTTAACATCTGTTAAGACCTTCGAAAGATTGAAATTTAAGTATTTTATTTAACAAGTTACTTTTTAGAAATTTTAAATTTGAGATATGTTTTCAATCTAGAATAATTTGTTGGTGTGTTAAGTTAAGTGTTTGTTAGTATATATATCCATTAGTTAATTAGGATAACGCCAACAAATTTATTGGAATTTTATTGCCAATCCAGAGGCTAGCTTATCAGATTGAGCCAACTTAACGGACAGATGGTCATATCCTCCATGAATAAATATTATTCCAATATTAGGCCCACTGGATTAGCCAAAAAATTTATAAATATACAGCTTCTGTTGCCGTACATTTTCTATAACATTCCGTGAGAGAGTATGAAAATGATAAATTTTGGATGAGTTTGGACCTAAGCTTCATCAGTGACCCAAAGCTGAAAATTGTAGGTGGTAGTAGGTGGCGAGTAGTGTACGCTTGGACAAATGACGAGCAAACTTGGGAGTGGATACCCTGGGGATGTTGATCTTGTCCCTAATTACGGACAAGGTCATTTTGGACTAATCACTATTTAGACTTAATAACTCTCCACTAAATATTGTAACCACTCACGTAATCAGGGATTTAATTCCATAACAACCACCTAATTTGGGGCTCTGTTTAATTATCTTCTCTCTCTCCATTAATTTCATATTTTAACGCAAAACCCTAATAGTATCTGTCATTAGTCGTAATACAAAATAATTTTCACTGGTTTGGATAGTCGATTCACTGGTTTGAATTGCTGGTTTACTGGTTTTGATTGCTGGTTCACTATTTTGAATTGATGATTCATTGGTTTGAATTGTAGGTTCACTGGTTTGAATTACTGGTTTACTAGTTCGAATTACTAGTTCATTGGTTCGAATTGCTGGTTCACTGATTTAATTATCTTCTTTCTCTCTCACTAGTTTGGATTGTCAGTTCATTGGTTTGTTTTATTGGTTCACTGGTTTATTTTACTGGTTCACTGGTTCATTTTGCTGCTTCACTGGTTTGTTTTACTGGTTCAAAGTCCCAGACGAGAGAAGAAAGTAGACGATTTTTTTTGGAAACATGAGTTTAGGAGGAGAGAGATGGAGAATTAATTGATAATTCGGCTAAAAAAAGGGAAGCATTAACTACTGGGTTTATTTTATTTTTTGGAAATTTGGGTTTAGGAGGAGAGAGAAGGGGAATTAAATGCTCATTCGCCTAAAAAGTAGGAATAATTAAATAATGGGAATCAATTAGTTTTGGCAAAAGTCCTAAATATCCCTAAACATTAATAGCCATTAGATGAGCATCTTTTAGAATATATTCTAATCTAATGGCTCAGATTGTTGTCCCTATTTAGGGACAACCTTTATGTAGTCCCCAGGGTATCCAAATTCAGCAAACTTAAACCCAAAAAGAAAATGCATTAACTAGTGCAAGGCTGCTCAATTACCAATGAAAAATTGGTCGGATTTGTTAGTCAAATAAATTTTCTTCATAATGTCTTGAATTTGGGATTATAAACACTGTTAAAAGAGTCAGATTTTGAATAACTCTTGACAGTATTTGGCTTAAAAAATCAGGGATCTTCTTCTTTGCTAGTTAGGACTGAATTAGTGAATCCAACTTTAACCTCTAATGTGCTGGGTGTAATGATGGAGAGAGTTATTAGAGACACAATAAGCCAAAGTTGTAGGCTAAAAGGGGAGCTTGGGAAAAGAAAGTGCTTTAGTAGTTCTAGATAGTCCACTTTGAAAAGCCGGAGGCTAAGATCAATTTTAATTGGCAGTTGGATCAATAGTTACAGAGTTAGACGTCCACCAACCCTCCAGCACTACAAAAATTTTGTGGGTGGAAGTTGAGGGTTAAACGCCCAAAAAATTAATAGCCATATACAACTTACTTAGTGCAAGTTTTTTCTCGATGTTTTGTGAGATTGCCATCTCTGACTTTATCAAATTCTTATCACACAAAATTTGGTTGAAATTCTTTTATGAAATGAGAAGAATACCTGAGAGTATGGATCTCTCTATGATGTTTGGTTTATCACAAAAATTATGTGGAAGAAGAACAATACCGCAGTAGTAAAAATTTAAGCAAACAAAAAAAATGGGAATAAGTTGACACAACTAATATTTTTTAACTGCAGAATGATGCTCAGAAATTCAAGATGAATAAAATTTTAGGATTGAGTATGATAAAATTTTAGAAAGTGACCAAAAAATTCAACAATTAATTGATTAAATTACTTTATTTTCAAATGTTCAAATTCAAATCATATTAATAAAATTATAATAATTTAAGGTATAAAATTTTTCGAAGTGCTAGTAAGTAATAGTTGACACCACCAATTATATGCAATTTTCTTATAACCAAAAAAAAATTATATGCAATTTTCTCTTACATTATTGTCGTCCTTGCTTTGTAGTGAGGGAAAACATTAGTAGTGATCAGCCTCATGTTTGGGTATACGTCACATTCATTTGACGGGACAATATAGTACACATGTACACTGGCAATATAACACTTTATTAGGTATAGAAAATTATTAATATAAAAGTATTAATAAATAGAATCTACATTATCCAATAATATTAGACATGAGTTCACCAAAAAAATAATATTAGACATGAGATTCACACAAAATATTTGTCTCCTCTAGAATAGCTTACCAAAACTTTAATACCTTTTTCTTTTGGAATATACATTAACAAGTAGCTAATACTGTAATTCAGCAATTGTTGAAGTAGGATCAAGAAAATGACGATGACATCAAGAACTCGCACTTAGTTTGATTCTTTCCCCGTGGGAATCCAATCTACAGCCACCAAATAACTGCTTTTGTTGTATATTCTGGAGTTATGTGTATGTTTCCCCCTAGCTTTTCAGGATAGAGTCGATGAAGCTTTAATATGCTTACTTTATTATATAGTAAAATAAGTAAACTAGAATATCCATTCAGCAACTTCTTATAGGTAATCAGATAACGATCCATACAATTCCCTCGTGACATAACTTATCTTACACGCCTATGATGATGATGATGGTGTTTAATATTTGATAGAAAAATTTATGAATGCTATTTTGTTTGACAATAAATTAGCGGATATTTTTTTGGTTTATATTATTTGATATTCAGATATCAATATAAATTTGAATCGAATAAATTTATTGAAAGGTAATAAAAAAAATTAACAACTTGCGGTTAAACGCCACAAAGTTATAATTTCTGCGTGCTTATAAAACTTAACCCAAAATTGACAAATGCAGTACCACACGTTATGAACTTCTTCTTGATTGAAAAAAAAAAACCTTTTTACGCTGCCATCAAAGCTTTAATTAATTGTCCTTCTCGGTCAGGTCCATTTATTTCCATCCATTTACAACTTTCATATACGCGGTACTCTTCCAAAAATAACCAACTCTATTGTTTGGGTCGAAAATTTCTCTGAGAACAAAATAAAAAGTTCATTTAAGCATTATATAAATTTTACCCATTACTTTTTTTTATTTATTTCAGAGACAAATTTATTTACTTGTTAATTAAAGTTGCTAAAATTTTATTTTAGAAGCTCGTGGATGAAGTTACTTGCTAATTAATTTTTCCGTATCACCATCACGGGTCTATTTATGTGTTCGTTGACCAAGTCAGTTAAACCAAAATGAACTTGTTTTTATCGATTTATTTAGAGGAAAAAAACACAATTTTTTTAAAAGGGCCATAATTACGTTGCTTTTCTTTAATCATTATATTATTATATCCTACATTGAATTATTGTCATTTTGAAGCAAAATAAGTAAATTGACGAAATTATGGGTCTATACTTAAGTGCTAATAAAGAATCATAAGATACCCAATAATCATAAACGCGTCCAAATAAATGAATAATAATACTAAACGCGCCAAATTAGAAAACCCCAATCCGCGTCTTTCCACCTACCTTCCTACCGTTACCACCACCTCGTCCATTCATAAGAAGAATTTTGGGAACATTAATTAATTAGTTGGTTTAGTATAAATAAAAATTAAATGATATTAACTTTAAATACAATATTTTGCTAGCCACTTATTACAAACTTGTCTCCGTTTCAGACAAACTCAAACAACAACAGTTTCAACTCGGTCCTAACCAGAACATCGGCAATGGACCTCTTCCACAAGGCGAAAGCGGTGCGTTTGAGGAGCCACCACGACAAGTACCTCTACGCGGACGACGACGAGTCCACCGTCTCCCAGGACCGGAGCGGATCCTCCAAGAACGCTCGGTGGACGGTGGAGCCGGTCCCCGGCGCCGACGCCGTCATCCGCCTCAAGTCCTGCTACGGAAAGTACCTCACCGCCTCGAACCAGCCCTTCCTCCTCGGGATGACCGGTCGTAAGGTCCTCCAGACGGCGCCCGGCAGGCTGGACTCGTCCCTCGAGTGGGAGCCTATAAGGGACGGCGCCCAAGTGAAGCTCAAGACCAGGTACGGGAACTTCCTCAGGGGTAACGGCGGGTTACCGCCGTGGAGAAACTCCGTTACCCACGATATTCCCCACCGGACCGCCACCCAAGATTGGATCCTCTGGGAGGTGGACATCGTGGAGATCCTGGTGGTTCATTCTCCGGTGGGGCTTGCCGGAGCCCCGCAGCACCAGGACTCGTTGGACTTCGAGTCGTCGACATCCGGATCCCCCAGATCCGCCCATTACTCTAGACAAGAGGTTTACGTACTGAAAATTTGACCTTGGTTGCTGGGTTTTCGTTTGTCATTGACTTTTGTTGACCCGGGTTTTGTTGTTGTTGTGGTGGTGCAGTCGAGCGATTCGTACGTGGGGTCGCCTCCAAAATCGGAGGGGAGGACGATATACTACCACGTGGCGGACGAGAGTGGGGAGGTGGACGACGATGTGGTGGAGGGCTACTCGATGGTTTTCAAGGGGAATGGGGTGGAGGAGTTGACCCGGAGGTTGAAGGAAGAGACAGGGATTGAGGATATCGTGGTGTGTACTCGTAGCCCTTTGAATGGAAAGCTCTACCCGCTTCGCTTGCAGCTTCCCCCCAACAATGCGGATATGCATGTCGTCGTGCTTGAGACCTCCTCGAAAGGTGCATTTTTCTGTCATTTGAGTTGCTTGGAGGATTTTTCTTGTATTAGTACTCATGTTTCGTGTTCTTGTTGTGGTACTTGTTCTGATTTTGATGTTGGTCGACTTGTTGATTGGATCTGTAGGTCGAAATGTACTGATAGCTTGTGATATCAATGTATGTTTGTTGCATTTGGTTCTTCTGGTTCTGGTTGGTTGGTTGACTAGCTGTTGATAGTGCATACCTGTGTGTGAGCTACGAAAGGTGGATTTTTATCCATTTTTTACAATGTCGTTGAATGGCTAGGTCCTACAGATGAAGTTGTAGACAATCAAGGTCCTTAGAAGGGGTTCTTGTGTTAGGGGCTCTGATGATCTTCATTTTGAATACTGACTACCGATTCTTGGCACCTCATGGAGTGGTTTATCCTTATTGTCGTGGGTAGGGGAAGAATATCATTGGTAAACTTTACCCTTGCATTTCTGCAGAGGTTGTTTCTAGGCTTGAGCACAGGATGCTTGATTTAGAGTTCTCCTTGCGCTGTCGGGAGATTAAGTTGAAATTGAACTTAGGGTGCCGCAGCAATGCATCTACTTTTATTGTTTATTGGGTAGATCATTGAAGATTATATTTATGGATGCTTGTTCTGATGTTTCACCATTGAGTGAGAGATGTTGTGCGTTCATAATTTTTGGGTGACTAACCTCTTGCTTGATCTGTATTACAGTTGCCAAAGATTTTTCAAGGGTCAGTCTATGACAAATTCATTCCTTAAGCAGCATTGGAGTTTCAAACCAGTACAACACGTGCATCCTTCATCTCTGTAAATATTATTTAAGCCTCTTATGCTTAGCTTCAAGTTCGTATCATTTGCGGAATCTGTTAGATACAAGATCGACGGACGGAATTGGCTAGGTGGTAGCAAGATTGTCAAGTGAATATTCGGACAAACCACCAGAGGTCAGCTTGTTGCAGATGTCCAACATGTCATTGTTCCTGCAAAAAACTTGAAACCTTTGCAATGTAAAAAGTGGAGCATTCGAAGGTCTGGTTTCTCCGAGTGCCTGTGCGCGGTGCTTGTTGTTGATAAGCTCAAGGACAAGAATTTTTGTATTTACGTGAGTTTATTCTTTGTAATGTGAAGAGGTAACCAATCAGCTACTTACTCAGTGTCTGAATTGTCATTTGGACTTTAACTCGTTTGGTTATGTTGGGTTGGATCACACATGCAGTATTTGAATTTGAGATATTTGTCTAAAGTATAATTTGGACAGATTAGTTGCCAACCAGATCAATCATGGAGAATGTCCAATCCATGTAACAGGCTGGCTTGGACCAGTTTCGGACGCGCCTGTGTAAGGAATTTTTTTCGTAAAAAATTGCAAATCGGGTCGAAACTAATTGATTGGAATTAAATTAATCACCGTGGACTTTTTGTCTAAAAAATCTGATTGTCAGATTCTTCTGCGTTAATTACGGCTCACGATATTTATTTATGAGCTTATAATGCAATGCGGTGGATCCAAACTCTAGAAATGCGCCTCGGAGAACTCAATCCTACGGCCCATATCTCAGGGACGTTCTCATTTGATGGGCTCATTTTTGGGGTAAACACATAAACTGATGTAAATCGCGGCAAAAATTTTCTACTGAAAATCATCATCTGGATTTTTCAAAATCGTCTCTTAGACCAAGTTTACCGGAGCGGGTTTAAGTTATTGACGTTTTCAACGTAATTTGTCACAAGGTAGTGCGATTAGCAAAAGGATATGAGATTTATACGATGTAATATAATGTTAAATGAATTGTTCAATGAATCTACTATATTTATATGCGGACTAACTAGATAACGAACAATAACATAATAATCTCAACAAATTATAATGATTCTCCATAGGATTTAAGGTCCATTTTCTCTTGAATGCAATGGCTGACACTTGGCAAGCCGAAATTGAATACCACAAAATACGAGCCCGTAATTCTCTAATTGGGTAGACGAAGGTACCACCACATCATTGCAATCCTCAGTTATGCAAAAGGGGCCGAAATTAAATCAAGAACCACAGCAGGATAACCCTATACTCCTACCCTCATTATTATTGTTCCAAATAATGCTCGTCGGGTAACTTGCGGTTCGGGACACCAAACACGAAATTGAATCGATCGTAAGTGTCGTGTACATATAAGGGTTTATTGGCTGATGATTAGACAAGAGCGATAAGTTTAAGAAAATGTGTTTTGGTGCAATTTAAAGGGCCGTTTACTTGACTGCACGTTCAAGTTAATTACATTGTTCTATATACAATTTAGATACATTTTAAAATGATTATTAGACTTGAATTTGTATAAATATATGGTAAATATTCAGATCATAGTGTACACACACACACACATGATTGCGAGTGCGAAACAACAACATGATGGATGAGCAGTGAAAACGCGTTAGTTTTGGCTAATTGGCGTTTTATATTTTTTTTGGTTAAGTAATTGGCGTTTTATATTGGTGCTGACTCAACTAGTAAAGTCTTAAAAGAAGGAACGATGCAATCGGAATAGTAATATATCCGTTAAGACTTAAGTCCACTATATTATCGCATTGTTTGGCACAACTTAAATTTTTTTTTACCAGTTAATAAAGATTTTATTCCAATGATAATCAAGTGACACATACATATTTTATTGCATCGCTTATTTGGTGCATATAAGATTTTATTTATAAAGCATCCATTTTCTCGTATTCCATATTTGAATGTAAAATGATATCAAATTACGTTTTATTTTCCCTTAAATTAGTTTCGTGATATGTACGTGAATAAAATGAATGGATATATGTCTCATTTCTCACTTGATATAAAAATTAGAATTAAAAAATTGAGTGTGTCATATTACGAAACCATGTAGCAATAAACGGAAATTAACTAAATTTTGTTGGGGCTTAAAATATATTTGCCAATTGGGTAAACTCATTGACCTTGCGCCAAAAGAAAAAGCAAATCACAAATTAGCCCGTGCAGTGAGATACCCTTTGACATCGACGCCTTTCCGAAAAAGAAAAAAATTACATTGACGACATAAAAAATGTACGGCGATATGCATGCAAACAAACCCATCGGGTAAACCAAGGTAATTGAATTTCAATCATG
>SOPF01025794.1:11379-44866 GCA_012979155.1 Hypericum perforatum
CCATCGGGTAAACCAAGGTAATTGAATTTCAATCATGCTTCTCATCAACATAACATCAATTTTATTTTAAAAAAATCATCCTTTAAATAAGGTTTGATGTTAATCAGAAAAATATTTACAAAAAAAAATCCTTAATAATATTGCGCTGAATATTAAAAAAATCATCCTTCAAATATGATGCTATGTTAACAGATTTTGAATAAAAAAATATCAGCTTAAGTTACCTACAGATCGCCAATTAAACACTAGTTCAATACTCGCGCAAATTTTATGGCTGAATAATTTTGAAAAGATCAATATTTCTTACGCATCCTTTTCTTTTTTTGAGAATTTGACTTGAAGATCAAGATATACAATCTAAACTGCCAATATAAAATTTTAAAAATGGAAAAGTGAATTAGAAAATAAACACATGCCAATATATCTAGACATAGTAAAAATCAGTTCTCGTTTTCACCAACTAATATTTTTAAAAAAATAGAAATAGAAAGATCCAGTTTCTTGTTTTGCGTCCTTGGCGCGTTAAAATATCAACGAACAAAAGCAACCAAAGCACACTCTCACCACTCGCCTCTCTCTCTCTCTCTCTCTCTCTCTCTCTCTCCCCCACTTGCTTCGTCTCTCCAACTTCCTCAACGGCCGACCCGCCGGCTCCCCTCCCTCTCTCCCGCCTCCATTTCCCTTATCATATATATTCTCTTTCGAATTACTCCAGAATTTAAATTAGTCGACACAACAATAATTCCGGAAACACCACATCCTAAATCACTAAACAAATTAAGGAGAGAAATAAACGGTTATTTCCATATCGAGTTAGGAGCCAAACAAGGGAGGAAGAGGAGAGGAGAATGGGAGTGGACTACTATAACGTGCTTAAGGTAAAACCGTCGGCGACCGACGAGGAGCTGAGGAAGGCGTACAAGAGGCTTGCGATGAGGTGGCACCCGGACAAGAACATCGCCGACGCCGACGACAACAAACTCATCGAGGCCGAGGCCAAGTTTAAGCAAATCTCCGAGGCGTACGACGTCCTCTCCGATCCCCGAAAGCGCCAGATCTATGATCTCCACGGCGAGGATGGCCTCCGGTCGTCTCCTTACAGGACCAAGACGAACTCGGCCGCCGCTCCCTTCCGCGACGCCGAGGACATCTTCCACGAGTTTTTCGGCGATAAACCGTCCGGGAAGCCGGAGAGCGAGAGAGCCGGTAGCCGTAACCGTCACCAGCCGCCGCCTATCGAGAGCAAGCTCGTGTGTAGCTTGGACGAGCTCTACAAAGGCGCGCGTCGGAAGATGCGTATTTCCCGTTCTGTCCCCGACGACTTCGGGTAATATATTTTTTTTGTCACTATTCCTATTAGCCTCCATTAAAAATATGATCAGAGAATTTTCGATGTTATAAATATATAGATAGCGATAGTTTCTGTTATATTTTATAAATCGGAATCGATCGCGATCTCGTGATTTTGCCAATGTTCTATATATCATAACCGTTTTTTTTTTTTTGCTAATTATTAATTATTATTGTTGTAGGAGGCCGAAGACGGTTGAGGAGATACTGAAGATAGACATAAAGCCGGGGTGGAAGAAGGGGACGAAGATCACGTTCCCGGAGAAAGGCAACGCCGAGCCCGGCAAGGCTCCGGTGGACCTCATATTTGTCATCGACGAGAAGCCTCACCCGGTATTCAAGCGGGAAGGCAACGATCTCGTGGTCAACGAGAAGGTCTCCCTGCTGGAGGCGCTCACCGGGAAGACCGTTGCCTTGACCACCCTGGACGGGAGGTCCGTGGCGATCCAGGTTGCTGACGTCATCAGGCCAGGCCACGAGGTGGCTATCGACAACGAAGGGATGCCGATTTCCAAGGAGCCTAAGCGGAAGGGGAAGCTGAGGATCCGGTTCGAAGTTGTGTTCCCTTCCAAGCTAACAGAGGCGCAAAAGTCTGATCTGAGGAGGGTGCTTGGTGGAATGGAGCTCTAGCGTTGGTCAACGGTTGCCACGCCGGAGCGGGAGCTCGACGAACCGGATTGAACCATGACCGCGCAATGTAAGTTGATGAAGATGTAAATAGTTTATAATGATTTTGTTCTTTTTGCACTGATATATAGAATGAGAGATGAATGTGCATTTGGTAGGATCAAAGTTGTGATTATTGATGTCTATCTGATATATAACTTGGCTGTCGTCCCGGCCGCCACGGAGATGACCGGAAGCCTTCTAATGTGAAGCTGTATACTGTTTATTCACTTGATCTAATCGCAATTATTTGCGGAGAGACGGATTATGTATGTATTCTATGATGACTTATTCGTTTCCCGGTTCGAGTTCTGAATTTTGGGGATTAGAACATGTTTGTGGAGCCTTCTCTGTTGGAAGAGTAGTATAAGCTCTTTGACGAGTCGTGGTACATGATGGTGTTGTTAGTTGGATGATAAGATTATTTTACTTCATTAGGTTACATGATTGTTGCCCTGCATTATTGGTTGTAGCAATTGCAGCAAGTTAGTAACCCAAAAATGCGAACCATTTATTCACTCGAACGTCGACGCCTAATAAATTAATGTTTTTGATCTTCAGTTCTAGGAATACATTATAAATAAGACTTATTGGAAGTTTTATTACTTAATCTACTTAAAAAAAAAGAGTTTTATTACTTATGTGATGAGATCATCCAAGTTTTAAGTTTTAACTCAAATGAATAATCTCAGTTAGTATGAGAAAATTAGGTGTTTTCATCCAAAATGCTGGTGACTGTTAGGCTTGTTCCCTCAGCTGCGAGGTTATTGATCACTTTTAAAAAACATGTCGTTTTTGTATGGTGGGAATTTGTCTTTTCAGTTACAAGTGATCACCTGTCTTAATTACCATTGAAGTTTCCGAAGTGGGTTAGACCACCCGCACGGGGGGCCGTGCGCCCTGGGCGGGCCACGTGTCACCCCCCCCATTGGACCACTCGGGGCGAGCCCCTGACACGCGCATCGCCCTCGCGTGTCAGGGGGGCGCCGCTCGCCCCAGACGTGCGACCTTGACCGGGCGACGTGGCCCACTCTGCCAAGTCGAGTTAATTTTTTTTTATAATTTTTTTATAATTTTTTTTAAAAGTCGAAAAAATCGAAAAAATCCGAAAAAAATTTTAAAAATTTCTTTTCAACATTTTTAATTTTTTTGTCTAAATGAAATTTTTTTAATTTTTTTTTAAATTTTTTACAATTTTTTGAATCCAAAAAAAGAGACTTTTCGGATTAAAAAAAATGTGTGTGGTCCAAATTTGATGTAAAAATTGTGTGGTCCAAATTTGATGTAAAATTCTATAAATTACTACTACCTTCTTCATAATTTTTCACACCAAAATTTCTTATCTTTCTTATCTTTCAACACAATCTACATATTTTTCATTATGGCCGAGTCAATGTTGGAGATGGTAGATGAGCATTTCCGAGATGGGAAGCTCCGTGAAGCCTACGATATGTCCATTATGACATGGCATATGGACCCATACAATGAGAGGTTCAAACACTACCATGCCGCATTCCGCATCTTACTTGTTGCCGAAGATTACGATAAGGTGCCCAACGCGTACAAGATCCTTGATCTCCCCAACTTCGCAAGTCTGGACACTTTTGCGCATGTTTTTTGTCGTATTGGAAAGTTCGTCGCCCCCGAGAATACGGTTGAACTTGTACATTAGTTTGGGATTAATGTAAGAACTAAGCAATTTATGTTTTTTTAAATGTAATGTAATATACTTCGATGTAATAATTTCAGTTTTTAAATTTATGTAATTGTTTCCAAGTTCGCATGTAATATATTTCGAATTTTATAAAATGTCTATTTCGCAAAATTTGGCACTTCGAAATTAAATTTACTATTTTTAAAGTTACGCAAAAAAAATATTCGATTATGATACAGTTAGCTGCATTTTAAAAAAAGCTGAGCTGAAAAAAAGCTGATGTGGCTGAAGGCACGAACACTGTAGCACGGACAGGGGTGTGAGCTGAAAAATTGAGAGCAGGGGCATGCTGACGTGGCGCCCAGGGCACGGACTGTAGCAGGGGCAGGAGTGCGAATGGTCTTAAATCTTAAAAGAATCTCGATCGTCACATTTGCCCACTATTGTTGCATCTATCCTTTGTGACTAGTGACTGCAGGAACAGTTGAGGCTAATTCAGCTTTATGTTGTGACACCTATAACCTATTAGACTAATTCAATTTTGACTGGACGGTTGGTTTGGTTATAAACAAGCAACATGATTAGACAAGTACAAACCAAACTGAGGGCCGATAGCCCAATTCTTCTGGTCAGGCCCAGACTGCCCCAAAAGGAAACTTTCAGTTTTAACGGGCCTACGTGAGAACCCTTTTCCATTGGCAACTTCAGATTTCGAAGAAATGCTTCATCGCCCATAATTGATACTCGACAGAACTGGAAAAGGGTGACCAGGATGGCGTCCATTCATCAACATAAACCCACATTTCGCAAAAGGTTCCCTAGCAAAGCAAAAACTAGGAATGTTCAACCACCACCCGAAAAAAGAAATGGCTAAGATGACACCCTAGCGAAAGCCTTACGAGTATTGGCATCACGACGCGACGCCCACATCAACCGGGGAATGGCCACCTTGAACCAGGCGGCCGGGCCACGGTTGTTATAAGGGTGTCCACCTCCTCTTCCCCTATTGTTATAGTAGTTCTGGTAGTTACTTCGAGAGTTGTTTTGCTATTCACTATTAGCCTCCGATTGATCGACGCCAGAGTTGACAAGGGCACGACGAATTGTAATATATAAGCTGGCAGGTGCCTTCTGAAGTTCTTCGTCGGGTCTAGATTGATTATCAGTAACTTCAAGACTTTGGTAGTCTTCAGGTGCATCCTCCTCCTAAAATCAAGAATCGTTCAGGTACTTCCTCAGAAAACTTGTCGGTAACCCCACAATGGAGCAGAAAATTCCCAGTGGCAAAAATTTTGTACCTTACGAGCTTCCTATGTAAAAAATGAACATGACACCAAACCAGTTCTGTTTTTCTAAACGAAGCCAGTGAAGTTGCATCTATTTTATAAAGAGGGCAACCGAACCAAAGAATAATGAAATATTCATAAATTCCGTTTTTAGGTTTACATCCACATGACATTGTCAAAACAGAGGAATTGCATCAAACTGTAAGCATGCTCAATTTTGATACTATAGCTCATGACCGTCATTATTACATTAGCAAGAGCTCGTACTACATATAAATCAGCAAACAACAAAAATAAAGAGTCCTCAAATGATACAAGTAGAAGAATAGCTTCTACAATAAGGGAAAGTCGCGTTAACGTCAGAACTGAATAGGAAGATAGTAACATCAACTATTTCACCATAATAAAACAAAAATTTTAATTCAAAAAATAAAAATTATTTGATCATAACTATATAAACTATTTTATCTTATATTTTAATTCATTTAATATAATCACATAAACTATTTGATATATTGTGATAAGCCATTTAATATAACTAGTTAAATAATTTAATATAATTGTATAAACTATTTGATATAATACAACAAACTCTTTGACATAACTAGATAATCTATTTGACATTATTGAGTAAACAATTGGGAAAAGTCCATTTTAGTATCTTTTGACCCATTCCCATTTAAGTTCCTGTAGTTTTAAAAAGTTAATTCGATTTGACATTGTCCAATTTTCTCATTTGGGTCACCTTAGACCGATTCAATTGATTTTTGCCAGAACGCATCATTTTGGAGCATTGAGGTGGCCGACAACGCTTAAATATGGTCCATGTGACAAAATCCAACGTTGGAATACAATCGAGTAAATCATTTGATGTAATGAAGTAAACCATTTGATATAATCAGGTAAATATTTAATATAACTTCGTAAAATATTTGTTATAATCTAGTAAACTATTTGATATAAGGAAACAAATTATTTGACATAGTCGGATAAATTATTTAATATAACTTGATAATCCATTTGATATAACTGGATAAATTATTTAATATAACTGGATAACTCATTTGATATAACTGAGTAAATCATTCGATATAACTGCGTAAACTATTGCATATAACGAAAGCAAACCATTCGATAGAACTGGATAAATTATGCAAATTATTTGATATAATCAATTAAACTATTTAGTATAAATTGGTTAACCATTTGATATTATTAATCAAACCATTGAATGAAATGAAATAAATTATTTCATCTAATCTCATAAATTATTTGATATAACAGAACAAATTACTTGATATCACCCATTAAATCATTCATACTTAGAAAAACTAGTTTCCTGATCTCTCTTGACAAAATAAATTCACATTTTGTAGGATGGTACCATGAATTCCTTTAATTATAAAAAATTATTTATTTACCGTAGCAAAGCCACATTACTTTTAGTGGCACTCGAATATATTTCTAGTATAATGTTCTACCAAGAAGTATATTCTTTTAAAACAATTAATAAAGTTAGATATCCTAGTTATATATTAGGTTTTTAAAATAGTTTATGTGGAATAACCTAATTAAAAGATCTTCACTTTTCGGGAAACATAAATCGGAGAACCAAGGACTTCCGACAGAAACTCGTAATTTTAACCTAGGGAGTCTAGAATTGTCTCTATTTTTCTTTCCTTTTTGCGAGACTCCTCGGGTGAAAATTCCGTAACCAAGTACATGAGTTGAGACCACGCACTTTCAGTTCAGTGCAATTACAAGATCATGTAGTAAAATCCTAAAGCATGCTACCGGCGATAACCATTTTCATCAACTTCCGATCGCCGGAAAACCTAACAAATTGTACAGTAACTAACAAGAGCGGCGATAGCTCGCACATTAAATAGCACTTCATGTCGTTGGCCTCGATATACTAGTTCTTCGTTCTCCTTTCAGACTTCAATTTCTTCCGGAAACATGGCTCTTCCGGAATATACATACTGCATCTCTTCCTTCCATGTCTGCAAAAGGCTCTTAGTTATGACAGATGTCTTAAATACCGCATTGAGGCTTGATTTATTACCATATTAAATAGACAAAAGCTTACCTCGTGTCGGAAGGCAATCCTGATATTTGGCACATTTGTTTTGTGAATGTCGTTTCCATCGGGTCCTCTTATGAAATATTTGCCGCCCAGCCAGTGCGACTGCAAGAAGATATATAGAAGAATGTGGGTTCAGTTAAGCATTTTTCTTTGCCTGGACTTCTCCATTCTTCTGTGCTTTTATGGTTCAGGGAATGAATGTCATGCTATTGTTGATTCAAATAAATAGATTCCCAGAGATGAAATAGAAGCATGATTAACGTTCTAGCACATCCTTTTTTCAATATCGTATCCCATACCTTTGCCAAATGGGAAAAGCCAGATTGGTAAACAGAATTTCTCGCAATCTCGCATAGGTCACAGGCACTGAGCTTCCAAACCTGAAAGAAAAAATTAAACATTTAGCAGGTGACTCGGCGATCCAGACAATCTGACTGAGCACAAGCATTCAGACCTTTGCGGCAACACTGTACTCTTCAACCAATGCTTCTTTAGTTAAATGGATTTGCAAAGGATCGTCACTTGACAGGGAAACATTCATGCCACGCTGGAAGAAAATGAGAAATGGGTTCCGATGATAGTCCAGGAAGAGAATATTATTGCTCAATGGGGACATGGCCAGTCCAACCTGAACGAAGCGTGTTATCGAATTATAGTCAATCAATACGAGAACAACTAACTTATAAAACATGCGACAGAAAAGATAAATCTATGGCTCTCAAGACTCCTTAAATATTCTCTATTGATTCGAAGATTGAAATGATCATGTAGACATGTACCATATGGCAGTAGCATAGCTGGTGTTACTTATTGAAGAAGTTATAGCAGTCAGTGCCACGAGCGTTTAGCACCCAACAGTTATATACCGGAACTAATATTGAGTTACAACAATTCTGTATCAATAAAGCACAAAGTCTGCCAAATACAAACCTGAGCGAGATAATAAAGGTACTGCAGAACAGGAGATTTCCGCAAATTGATTCCATGAGAGATGTTATGGGACAGGAGGAAAGCTGCAGCTAAATGATCGATATCACCAGCCTGCAAATGTAATGAGCAGCAGCAGCAGCAGCTCAGCATGAAGAATAATGACAAGCCGAAAGGTAGACTGCTAGATGCATGTTCATACCTCTCCGCAGTGTGGTCGCAACTTCATAGTTTGCATTCCCTTTGATTCACGTAGCTGCAGTGGCAGGCAAGACATAAGTATCTGTCCGTATGAGAAACATCATGCGAACAAACAGAACACGGAAAATGCATCTATAGCTAAAGAATATTTAAATGGCTTTTGCATCAACACTTAGAAACAGCAACGGGGATGAAAACTTCGTTCAATAACGATGAATGCTCTCTTTCATGAGTCAGGAAGTAAATACTTAAAATTCATTTTAAGTTTATTTTGCTACACAAAGCAATAGCTGAAAACGAATCAATTTTGTCGAACTTTGAGATTTACCATAGGCCATACTATTAGAATGCCCCAAACAAAATGGTGACAACTGGGCAGAACTTTGACAAATGCATCCGAAGCACTCAACATGGATTCAAACTCATCAGTCACAAGGTGTTAAAAAAATCTAGTGCTGACCTTGTTAAGAGTGTATAGGTTTGCATAGCAGTAATATGTATAATAGGAGTAGGCTGGGTTGAATTCATTAGTCCACTCAGCTGGCTTTGGCATGTGCTTAGTAGGCCGCCTTTCCGGTTTACTTTCATCATCGACAAGATCAAAACCCACAACCTGCATAAAGAAAAAAAAAATGATTTATCTGGTTTCTCCTATTGTCAGTTAAACCATGCAGCTGCATCTCTGCATGGAAAACCGCAAATTTCGAAGTAATGCCAACTATCACCGTATTATGGACTCAAAAGTTGAAGCATTAGAAAGCGGCTAATGGCATCCAGTGTCTTAAGACCATGTGGATCGCGTTATAACAAGTGGGATTCTGGAAACTATTACCTGCGTTAGAAATAAATGTAGCTGAGGATGAGAGTTTGGATCAACTGTGACTTCAAACAGTGGAAGGAAAACATTGTCCAAAATATTCTGAAAGGATTTGACTATTCCCATTTGCTTGTACACATTGTACAGCCGAGGTAACTGCATCATTCAGCCATAAAAAATCAGAGGAAAGGGTGAAGTAGCAGTTCAAAGCCACAACCATGAATAAGGACTAGCTCCATGAATGCCTTAATACTGCAGATTAGAATAAACTTCATCAGTTTGATGAAAAGTGGAAAGAGAATGCATGCGTGTTCAGTTATCAAATGTGATAGCAGAGGCAAAGAGAATGACCTGGATCAACCAAACAGCATTTTCACTATGAATCGAGTTGTTGATGAACCAACTTGCCAGCTGGTCCCATTCACTCTGTTTCCTACCATATATGGAGATCCGGTACTCGGCCAACTGAAAGTTGCAGAAGGAATGATGACGTCTAGGAAATACAAGAAAAATGCACGAAAAATGTCTAAGCCGGTCATAACAATATCCCTTTCGAGCTTCCTTACCAAGACCATGATGGTCCAAGACAATGGAGAAAATAAAGCAGCAGATAGCATAATTATTTGGGCATGCATACACAACAAACATCAATTTTAAGCAACAGCATCCCTAGTTGAGAGCATAATGTTGAATGAACGAGGCAGTTAAAGGGTTAAATTTTGCGACAGAAGAAACCTGGTATTTGCTTGATTCTAAATCTGATAAAACTTCCTTGGTGACTTCCCCTAAGAAACGTCCTGCAATCATTCACACGTCTATCTTCATCGAATCTCACATATTTGCTTAAATAGATTCTAAAACTGAAAAAATACCCACTTAAATTATACATCTAGCTTGAAAAGCACCAAAAGGAAATAATTCCTTGACATAGCAGAGAAGAAGGCAGTTACAGGCTCATCCAAGGTTCCAACAGAAACAAAGGTATGAGGGACGCCAAGATGAGCAAGAGATTGCTTAATCACCTAGCATTCCGATGTAGAAGTGTATGCAAGACCTACCACTCACCTTGGATTAAATTGTCTTGCTTCAAGAATATCTCTCTTAATCTGCTTTGTCCGCAAGGATTATATTTCAGATTGAACTTGTCGAATCGATGAAAAGTACTCTTATCAGCATGAACGTCCAGCAAATCAACATTCAAATCATGCCTGATGCGACATTTAATAAAAATAAGAAATAAGAAGAATATGTTCATTTAAGACGGTAAGCAAGAAGGCAAATAAGATTACCCAGTCAAGTCTAAACTCTCAAAAACCTCCTTCAAGGTCATGTATTTTCCATCTCTGAATATCACAACCTGCATATTTAGTAAAAGGCAATTACAAGTGATTGCTGATTATGCTTATGTAAGAACAAATGCAAACAAATGGCAAAGCAGACACAAGCTGAACCAGTTACAGATAATACCTCATCAGGTTCTTTTCTAAGCTTTGACTTGATAAAACGAACGAGATGCTTTTGGTTCATGCAAGCAGAATGATGAATGTGAGTATCAACTTTCCTTATGTTGTAAAAATCACGATGGGGAGCGCTCTTCTGAGCCAAAAATTCTCTATCTGCATTTAACAACAGATGAAGGCGGAATTTCTGTAGAATGTTAAGTCAGATATAAGTTACAAGCTCAGGCCAGGCGTACTAAAAATGAAAAAAAGACAAACATTGTCCAGATTACCTCCTCAAGAAATCGAAGCCTGTTCAGACATGACGTGTTCACATTTCCAACAGACATGATTTTCAAGATATGATGCATGTCAGTGAAAAAGGTTGTGGCATCAGCAACGGGATAAAGTTCCACATCATCTGAGTGAAAAGTCAGGAAGATTCTCGATCATTTACGTCATACAAAAAGGGAGATTCTTGATTGTTAGAATGCACAAGCAACCAAAGAAAAAAACCTATAATGAAATTTTCTAAAAAGCCTCATCTTTAAAAGGTTATTGACGCAGAAGAGGTATTATCTCTTGACCTTATGTTTTTCTCTCCATATTCACTCTTAAAAAACAACGGTTTCCTTCGCAACAAATTGTCAGTTTGAGTTTCTACACTTGGTTGTCCAATAATAGACAGCCAGATACCCTAGCTTGTTGATGACTGATACGGTTAGATATTTTTAATTAGTTGAGGAACAATGTACTCATAAGTGATAGAAGAGGAAATGTAAGAGTTCTTAGCTCGTCAACTTAACCCAAGCAAAGCACCGATTCTCCCTAGTCTTACATTTTTGCTAGCATATACACATAACCCAAGCAAAGCACCGATTCTCCCTAGTCATACTTACCATTTTTGCTAGCATATACATGCACAACTCCATCTTCCATCTTAAAGTGATGCTGCAAACGTATTCACAAAAGAAAATAAGGAATCAAAGTTGGAGTAGATGAAAGCACAGAAAATCTTGCTTAATTATACAGGAACCCTGACAATGGCAAGCTAAATTCACTTACTGAAGTTGCTTGAACAGGTTTGAATTCATATGGTTCTGATTTCAATCCAAGTGTACTGGATTGTGAAGCAGAATCATTCATCCAAGGAGAAACTTCTTCCCGATAAAGATAAGAATTTCGCAAATCTAAACATTCACAAAGCATCTTTCTAACTTCTGCCTCTTCTACGCTTGTGGCTTCTGAAAGAATTAGGTTTGTAAGGGATCAGTTGTCTCACAGAATTCGAATCACAATTTTTTACCGCGACTATCGCAAAAATAGATGGCCAGCCACCTTGTGTAACAGAGAGAAAACCCCCCCAAACAAAAGCAGGAAGTAAACACAACAAAGACTACCATGAGCTGATGTCCCCAACGGTAAAATTGTAGGAAAACCGTGATCACTTCTCTTCTGGTGCAGTGAACTTATATCTACCATTCGCTTGTTGTGTGAATGAACATCAGCAATCACTTCGCCTTCAGTAGCTTCTGCATTCTGGTTGAGACCTCCAGTTTCGTGCTCACCTCTATGTACTAGATTAGCATAACTTTGAACCCTCACATCAACATCCTGCATTTCCTCAAGGAGCCATCATTGTCAGAGTCAAAAGTACATTAAACACAAGCAACTATAGCAACTGAAGGCAATCAGACGCCTTCCAAAACCGATAGTGAGACCCTAAAATGCATTTATCAGATGAGCTGATAATCCAAAAATATCATCAGTTTAACATATGATTAGGAGAAAGCTAATCGTACATTTGTATGTCCGACAGACGGGTCGAAGTCAGTATAATCAATCTCATCATCAACATCCATCTCGATCCCTTCCTCCTCGGAGTCATCCCCGCCACCAGAAGACCTAGGTGTCCCCATTCTCCCTAACGAAGCTAGCCTTGGGATAGAACTCGAGTACTTCACCGACTTCACCTCCCCTAACAATTGAACAAGAGCAGTTATATCGCAGTACTGTTGTCTACGAAACTTCCGATTCAGTTATTAGACTCACCATCGGCGGGGCCCACGCGTAGAGGAGGGAGCCCCCCAGGGACGAGCCTTTTCTCGTCATCCTCCTCCTCCTCGAACCAGTCGTTCGCGAGAACCGCGTTTGGAACAGAGCACGAGACGCGGAAACCCTGGCTGGACGACCGGCCGTCCTCGCTCCTCTCAACTCTCGCGGCCTCCTCATCCTCCTCCGTTTCCTCTCCGGCGTCATCGTCCTGCGCCTCCTCGGCCTCGGAGAGAGCTCCGGGATGAGTGCGGGGACGGCGGCGGATCTCGATGAGGCGGTCGAGGACCTGGTCGACGGTGCGCTTGTGGATGTAGAATGCCGAGATGGCCATGAACGAGGCGCCGACCAGCGCCGCCATCGCTATGTGCAGCGACGACGTCGTCGCCTTTGACATGCCCGACGACGAGGAGTCCATAGGAGTAGTGTGGGGCCCGAAACACGCGCGGTTTTAAGATTTTTTACAGGTTCCGTACAATAAGCAGTTCAGTTCAGGGAGAGAAGGAAAAATGGAGAGGGAAGTTGAAGTGGAGTGACGAGTTTGCGTGTGGGCTTGGGCTTCGGATATTTATGTTTCGCATCTCTGGTAAACCTTGGGCCTTTCAGGTGGGCCTCATAACCAATTAGTATTGGGCCTGTCCTTACTAATGGAGCCCCCAATTAAACTTTTGAGTTTTGACACTCACGTAGCCAACTAAAGTCGTATTAAGTTATGGCATGTATAGTCGGATAGAAACGATGTCAATCCTTAATTATGAGGTGGGAGGATCGAATTTTATGATCATCCAGATCCAGAATTGTGGAAACAATTTAATAAAAAAATTCATATTCAAGTTTCATAATTTTTTAATACGTGGTAAAAAATTTCTAATAAATTTTATTACTATTGACCGATTGGTGAAAAAATAGTTAAATATTTTCTTCGAAATGTAAACATTATACATAATTATAATGTCAGTGGTTGAACTATTGACCTCACTGAAATTAAGCATATATCGTTAAACCTAATACGTGTTGACTTATTTAATATAGTTTTGTTATTTTTAAATATTTCATAAGATTTGAATCTAAATTTTTCAATCTAATGAATTTGAATCCAAGTAAAAGAAAAAATATCATCGCTGAGCTCCTACTATTGTTGGTTAGGTAAAACAACTCTGATAAAGATATAGTGATTACAATGAGATGTAACCATATCGCACAAATTTATTTCTTATGTAATCTTCGCTGCACTGTATAATTGGGTCGATCACAAATACTTATGGATAAAATTTTGCTATTTTTTAAAAAATTGTATGAGGCTCAATTTTAAATTTGTCAATTTGGTGTCTTAATAAAATTATCACTGCTGAGCTCCTACTACTGTTGGTTAGGTAAAACAACTCTCTATAAACATATAGTGATGACAAATGTGATATAACCATATCGTAAAAGTTTATTTCTGATAAAGTAACCTACGTCGCACTGTATCATTTGGGTCAATCATAAATACGTGCATTAAGATCATGCAATTTCTCTTTAGTGATGCCGGGTGGTGGATACCTATAAATCTTATGTATAAAATCAGGTGTCGATCAAGTTTAATAATGCACCTTCTTTAATTTATAGAGAAAGAAAGCCGATTTATTGAATTTGAAATGACTAAACTTAATGTGTCAAAATTAATTGAGCATCTCCTGCCAGCTAAATTATTTACTATTATTCCTTCTTTGAGTATAATAAATAGTAATCAGAGCACTTAATGACATTTTTATTTCAATATATATAACTTATTGGCGTGGTCCACATCAATGTTCTGTATAGCTTATGTAGCTTCAAAATATATCAACTTCTGAGTTCCAACCCTGACCACAGGTATAAGAATAATTTTATGGGGAAATTAGGCTAAGGTCCATGTAGTTTGGGGATTCAACTGGTTTCGTCCTTGTAGTTTAAAAACTACTCTTTTAGTCCATTATAACGTAAAAACACAGACGTTTGGTCCCTCGTTCCGAGGCCGGAAATTTTTTCGGCTAAAACCTTACCTGGATGGACGATTATACCATTCTTCCCAAAATTTACTAAAAAACAAAAACTTCACCTCCTTCGCCCAGCCTCCATCGATCTTCCTGGGCATCTTCTTCCCTAATCACCCTTCCACCGATACTAGTCTTGCAATTTAAGAGACTCGCACCCTCTCACATGAACTACTTACTCCCATTAAACCCATCCCTTACCTTCTTCAACTCCACAATAGAAAAACCCTCGTCTTCCTCGCGAGGTCCACGTGATTTCCGACCTCCCAGCCGTGAACAGTACTGAGCGGCTCGAGATCCCCGACAAGGAGGAACACGTGATTAGCTTCAGCATCGTCGGAGGGGACCACCGTTATCGGGGAATGGCACCGTCGTGGTTAAGTTTTTATCTTGGGTGATGAAGTTTTGGAAGAAGGGTATAATCGTCCATCCAGGTAAGGTTTTAGCCGGAAAGATCTCCGGCATCGGAACGAAGGACCAAACGTCTGTGTTTTTACGTTATAATGGACTGAAAGAGTAGTTTTTAAACTACAGGGACGAAACCAGTTGAATCCCCAAATTACAGGGACCTTAGCCTAATTTCCCCTAATTTTATTTTAGTAATCGCAGTTTGATATATGATGTATTTCGTTTTTATCTAATTTGACAATAAAATTTCGATTGTCAAATATCATTTAGCTGAATGGCATGATATGTTGTCGATTCAAAATTTTTAAAGAGATTCAATGATTAAATTTTAACAATGTAATATTGGTATAAATTTATTTCTGAAAAAATAATAAAATATTGATTGTTTAAAAAATGTAAATATAATGTATTTGTTCACTAAAACAATTCAGTATAAACAAATATGGTTAGTAAATAATATATATTATATATATACACACACTTATACTATATTCATGTTAATTTCTTGAAAATCCTTGTTGGATGCGATCAATCCGTATCAATACTTTTATCTTTGAAAAAATTAAAGATGTCGGATCCATAATCAAACTGTCATTCTATTAACGTGTATAATAAATAGTACTGACAGCACTTAATGATATTTTTACTGGTCCACGTCAACCTGCTGTACAACTTTCGTATCCTCAAAAAATATCAACGAGCTCCAACCCTGACCACAGGTATAAAAATATATGTAATTCATTGATGTCTAGTTTGATGTTTTTATCTAATTTGACGATAGGATTTTCTAACACATTTTTTTGTAATTTATAAACTCAAGAACGGGACATTATTGTACTCATTTTGTATTTTCTAGACTCGTAATCGGTCAAGCTTTCGGATACGCGTACGATTTTATAATGAAGGAGTCAACTGCGTGGTCAGAAGAACCAAGTGATGGGGCATCTTTTCGCACTAGAAAGTGGTGGACCTCACCTCACAAAGTGGTGATGAAAATGGCCCTGCAAGATTTGGACACGAATTTGATGGAGATACCAGACATGGGCTATCGCTTATTAAGAAGGAACAGCCAAACAGCTGGTGCTATCTTCAAGGACACAATATGATACACACTGATCCTTCGGACAGCGATACATGTTCAACTGATGAACACAAAATATTAATATACCGGTCCAATTTGAATGGACCGGTGAGATTTCGGCAACGTCAAGGTGCTTAATCAGTTTTGCTTCGACTCTAGCTACCTAGGTCATCCATGGCGAGCTGTAACCAATATAATGATGTTCAACTTTCCCGGCCAAAATACTGTTCTTACAATAATCATTCACAACAAAAATTTTAGTTCGAGTATTAGTAAATGAAATAGTTTAAAATATTTGTTAAAAAACCTTTTTATTTATACCAATGTCTTATCGTATCAATCCAAAAATCAGTCCTTTAAAAAAATGTTATGATACTCCGACTATCAAATTAGTCGCTGTTTATAAACTGGTGCACGTAACTTCAACTCCAGTGGAGGCTTTCAAACGATAAGAGGAAATATCAACACACGATGAATCTTACATGGTGGAGGTTGCCTTTCAATTACTACGACTAAACATAGACAGAGAGAATCAAGTACGATGTTTATTAGTTGAAAATGGATTCAATGAGAAATTAAATAAAGGGTATCTTCGTAGGTAGATTAAAATTTAAATTATTAGATCTAACTTTAAAAAATTAGATTTAATGATCCATAACTTATAAAAATATTGTGATTTTTTAGTAAAAACAATATTCTCATAAAAAAATTCTACCATCTAAAAAACTAAGTCATTTATTCTCTCTCTAATCTAAAAAATTTAATTCTTCTTCCGCCCGCTCTTCCTCTTCTATCTTTCTTCCTCTATCGGCTAAGGAGATTATCTGTCCAAATAGGATCTGACCCGTCCCTCCTCCACCAAAATCGGATATGACATGCCCCGTCATGCTGGTGATATTCTCTCACCCTGTCACCAAGGTGCCTCACTAGGTCGGCCACTTCTAATCTAGATGATACAAAAAAAAATTTATTTGTACAATAATATTTATATTGGTATATTTATGTAGTGATATTAATTTTTGAATGTTCATATATTACTTTTCGAATGTACAAACATTAGTTTTTGTCGTGCATTATATTATTTTTTATCGCCTTGTCATTGGTTTGTATCATGCATAATATTATTTTTTGTGGTGCGTGTCATTGATTTGTATCGTGCGAGATATTGATTTTTATTGTGTATGTCACTAGTTTGTATCGCATGTGACACCAATTTGCATCATGCATAAAATTATTTTGTGTCATACGTACGATTAATTTTTATCGTACGTAATATTAGTTTATGTTCTGCATAACATTGATTTTTGCTACACGTGTCATTGGCTTATGTCATGCGCGTCATTAGTTTTATTGTGCATAATATTGATTTTTATTGTGCGTGACATTGATTTTAGTCGTACGTGTTGGTTTCTATTGTGCATAATATTAATTTTTGTTGTATGTGATATTGGTTTGTATTTTCTATAACATTGATTTTTGTCTTGCATTTTGACATAAGAAATCTAATTTCGTTTCACTTGAAAATTGATATCGATTCATATGAAAATCGATGTAGCTTAATCTAAAAATCAATGTTGTTTTATATGAGATTTGATGTTCTTCATTTAAAAACCAATATCACAACAAACGAAAAATGATGTTGTCTTAAACAAAAATATATGTTACGACAAATGAGAATTGATGTCGTTTCATATAAAAATTGATTTCTCTTTATATCAAAATCAATATCATTCACAGTTTAAACTAATATCATTCAAAATTAAAAATTGATGTACCTTCGTATCAAACCATTAGAAGACAAAGAAGGATCAGCAGAAGAGGAAAGAGAAGGAGCATACTTGTAAGAGGGTTGGTGGTGGTAATAAAGAAGAAGAACGAAATAAGATTTATGAAAGGATTATGACCGTTAGATTTTTAAGATGAGTGAAAAAGAATAAATAAAGATTATCAGTGATTTTATTTTTACCAAAATATGATTTTTTATATTAAATTTTTATAGTCAACGTATGAGTACAATATGTTATTGTCCTGAAATTCACTCCCTTAAAAGTTGATTTGGAAAATATTGTAGGGTGCACTTTGGAAATCTAATTTTGATTCTTCCTGCTTGTCTTGTTATACAGGGAATCTTCTCAAGACTGTAGCTTAAAATAGAGATATTTTATTAGATTTTTCAATGCGATAGCATTGTTAGTATATAAAATATTATTTTAATGAGGGAGAAGGTTTTTTTTATAAAAAATATTTATATATTCAAGATACCAAAACTTATAAAATGCAATTATATATATTAAAGTCAAAATAGTCAATAAATTTTATATATTTTAGTCAAAACATATCGATAATAATTACAATGTCTTTAAAAAATAGTTGCACAAAATGTTACTTTTAATATTTTTCAAACTTATGCATTGATTGAAAATTACCATTTTGCTTGAAAGTTGGAAGTGACTAATAAAATGTTCTGAAAAGAAGACATTATTTGTTATGTTAAAGTGATTATAAAAGTTTAACATTGGTCATCGATATCCAATATTTTCTCATTTTTCAGAGATTTAAATTTAAAAAGATCAATTTGAAATGAAAAAGGGGGTAAGAAAGAGATTGTGGAATAATGAATGCCATTTTCTATCAATAGACAGACGGGACAGTGTCATTTGTGACCTGTTATGCATGTTTGTTTCTATTAAAAAGAAGAATACTCAGATAGAAGTTCCTAGTTGCCGACCGCGACCAGCACTGACGTTTTAGCAGTCAGTTCCGAAAAGTAATCGCCCAATGATTGATCATTAACGATCGTGATTAGTGACTGCTTACATGAAAATTTCTGTTGTTTAGAGTTGACAATATCGGATTTTATATAAGAGGTGATTTTCTTGGTGAATTTGTTTATCTTCGTATAATTTAAATGTAATACTTATTTAAGTGAATCGAATTTTTGTTCTTCACTTTAGTTGATTATGTTAATAATATTGATGAAGTATTAGTTGAAAATAAATCTTGGTCAACAAGGACAGCCTCAGGGTTACAATCTCCTAGGTAATTTAGATAAAAATTTTGGTTGTGATAAAAGTTTGTCTATATGTGGAGGGTATAATATCCTAAGTTTATCGTTTTGCGATTTGAAAATTCATCAATATCTCCATCTTTCTCATTCACAAACGTAGATAAGTTACGAATGATGTATATTTAATATATTACAATTAACAATAGTTATATCCACCAGTAAAGACATTTGATTATTCCAACTTGAACAGATTTTAGAAAACTTAAAATCGCAACAGCTTACACACTATTAACGTCATATCTGCATGAAGACTATTATTAAAATATTGCGAGGCGCCTACCGTTTGTCCATAAGGAACCAACAAAACAAAAATGAAATAGCGTCATCGTATCTTCCTCCCAAGCCATAATAAAGTGCCAGAAGCTGCGTCAAGTGGACACACCCATCAAGTGACAGATATTAATATTCAAGCCAGTTCGGTTACGGATTTGCTTACGGGGTCTGAGATTTCAACCTCTTTCCGGTAATGGCACGCGGCTGGTCGGAGAAGACAAATAGATGACTCCAAAGTTACCGGCTGTGAGAATAATATTTTCTGCACCACTTTCCATGGGGGAATCAACATGTTCCATGTGCTCCTTCTAATTCGTTGCCGGGGCTTCTTGAATGAAGAGTCAATAACGCATCCATATCCCTAACTTTTTTTAGACCACTTAGTGCTTGAACAATCATTCAATTTACTAATCAATTTTTTAGATAATTATGTTGAAAATCTCAAGTTAGTTAATGCAAATCTACTACTTTATTGTTTTAAGATTTTTAATTGAATATATATTTTTTTAACATTGTATTAGAGTGATTAGATATTCTTCTCATTGTTGTACTAGTACAAACTCATTTCGTAAGAGATTGATAAAATCAAAGTTTGTGCAAAGTTTACCTGGACGAATCTCGTTTGAAAGAACATGTTATAAATTTCGCATTTTGTAAAACAAAAGTAGGGAAATTGTTCATAAATTTCAAAAATTCAGCGATACATTATCTCCACTCTTAAGAATTTGAGTTACATATGAAAATTCTTAACATAGTAGAATCGTTTAATGATATTTAAAAAATTTAATAATTATTTAACATTTTTGTATTCTCAAGAAACCTCTTAATTAAATTAGAACATTCTCATACTACATTTAAGTGGTTATGATATCCATATTATTATAGTATAACCTCATAGTTTAACAAAATTAAACCCGTATAGTTAAAACTCCGGGGATGTAACAATATCTAATTGAAAATTTTAAAAAAGCCCAAAAAAATATTGGGCAAATGACCCTTAATTTCCTGGGATCGGTCACTCTACCCTCTTGATAGAATATTGTCCAGTCCAAACTGTTACTTTATTAACATCCACAAAATATATTCGTGCGACAATAATCATGTAATTAACACATTCTCATACAATGTTGAAATACATATTTAACTTAAAACTTTAAAATAATAAATTGATAAAATTTTAACATTCATATATTAATTTACTAATCTTTAAAATAAACAATGTAGATAACTAATATGTAGATTTTTTAGATATATAAACTAAATAAACTGGGATTATCTAAACAAATTTTTTTGGGAGAAATTTCAAAGTACGTTAGATATTTTTCGTTTCTGTTCAACAACTCTCTCCATGTCTTTTATATCTTTACTGTCGGGTGAAAATGTCGAATATCCAATCATGTCACTGCCGTGTAGCGACCAAGCTGCTGAAAATTCTCCAAAATTAAGCACATCGAAAGACTACGTTGTGCAAAAAGCAAGGCGGACCATAAAATTAGAAGAACAGAGATAATATAATAGTTTCTAAAATTTTGTTTTAATATGCAAGTTAATTAATTTTTTGTATAATCAATTTTTAATTTTAACAAAATTATTTATTAAAAAATATATCCAATATTTATACAAAATAAAGATTAAGTACAATCACCCCGCATATACATGTGCCGGCAAAAATTGTAATGACGTTTGTCAAGACTAGAGTCTTGAAACAGAAAAATAATGGGAAATAATGATCGTGACATAATTAATCACGTAACGTGCATGGTATGTCACTCTCCCTATTTTAATATCGAGATAACAAGAACTCGATGCAACGGATGAGTACATCTTTTGAAACTAAATAAACGGATTAAAGAGTTGTTAGGTTTGAAGTTTCAGTATAATATTGTTATATATTTTATGAAAATAATTTTTTATGTTTCAAAGATCATTTTACCTCAATTAATTGTCCGGATATTACTATACAGAAAAAAACTAATTTATAAAGCTCATGGATTGACGACAAAGAGGACCATATAACTTAAAATCTTGTCAAAAAATTTTAATGCAACTCAATTTATATGTCTGTTATCATCTAACCTCTATCTATTTCTTTTAGAGATTGTCTAACCTCTAACTTAAAACAACCCATTCTGAATTATTGTACGAGATTCAAATAAAACCATATAACAGTAATTAATTCATGTCATATAGGCAACAAACTAGCAGCTATATTAAAGTTACAAATCATACATTTCATGAACTAAATATGTAAAACTGTGTAATTATCGAAATAGTCTAGGAGACTGTCTTCTTGGAGCTAAGCTCCACGTCAACGAAGGTTTCTCCTGGAATTTCACCCTTATCTCCGTTGCCCTTGTATCGGTATCGGCTCGAACAATACAGGAAATAGACACCATTAAGAGCTCCCAACCCAGCCAAGAGGTAGTAAAAATAATCCAACTTCCCTTTGTTCAAGTCGTCGGCCAACCAATTCTGATGGTGCGAATTCCCAGTCGTCCTATGAACGATCACGACGAGCAAGCTACTGATGTAGTTTGCTAATCCGAAAGAGCAAAAGAAAAGCGCATTGGCGACGCTTGTCATGTGCTCGGGGAACTCCTTATTGTAGAACTCGATCTGCCCAACGGCGTTAAATGCCTCGCACATCCCCATTAAGGCAAGTTGTGGGGACAGCCAAAAGATAGACATTGGGGTGGCGGTCGGGTGAGAAAAGGCGAAGTCTCTCCTCGCCTTCTCCACAAGCCCAGCCACCACCATAGACGCAATGGAGAACAGGATTCCGATCCCCATCCTTTGCAACATTGTTATCCCTCCGCGGATTCCCGTGATTCTCCTCAGGGAAGGCACGAGGATTCGATCGTAGATCGGGAGCCATATGCCGATGGTGATCATCGAGACCACGATTATCGAGGCAGTGGGCATCTCAAAGTGGGGTGTGAGTCGCCGGTTCATGATCATGGCTTGTGAGATCGTGAAGGTCATTTGTTGGGTCATGGCAGTTAGGCTTATGATCCCTGATGTCCAAACCGGTACGATCTTGATCAGACATTTCACTTCCTCCACTTGTTGAACGCTCGTTAGCCTCCATAGATTTGTCAGAGCGCCTTCTTGTTGTATGTCATCTTTTGTCACCAGAGCGGCCTTATTCAAGAACCTGATGATGGAATGATACCAATATTGTTAATTAGGATTAACCTTCATAACACAATTCTAAATTTCCGCATTTAATATATAAGTTCTTTCAATTTATAATTTGGTTCCATTGTACTAACCAGTGGAAATCTCTCACAAGTATGTTTATTAAATAGCTCAAAAGTCTGTTATGTCAATGAAAAACATGCAAGAGTATATTTTGGTTGTTCCATTTCATAAATCTATTTAATTACCTTGGTAGGAACATATATAAATTTGTTAATTGACATAATCTCATTTCCAGAAACTCACTAACCAGTTAATCAAATTTGAATTCATATAAAAATATAAATATAAACAAATATTTATATTATTTTTACCAAGATTATGGGAAATCTTGTCTGAACCGACGATTTGTAAGCATTCATATGGATCATGCGATGAATCTCACAACTAGCCGATTCTAGAAACTATATGACGATTGGTGGGACCATTTTCGTCGAAATTATTTGTCTAATCTTAGGTTAGTATCACGAGTCTGCTATCAGCGTCGTGGACTATTTAAGCATTAACTCATCAACACCACTTAAATTGTTTTTAATATTTTAAGAACAATAAATTTTTGATTAAAAACATTTGTATTAACATGTATCATTATATTTTTTTGATCGCTATGTATTATATAATTCATAAAAAATTGTCTATGTTAATTACATGGTAATGTTGTTATACCCGACGCATGGACACAGCTAAAAAAATTGAAAAAAAAACTCAATTATTTATATGTATTTGGCGAAGAAAAGGAGTTGAATAGTTAATGCGAAGAAAAATAATTGCGATGTATGTGCATACCTGTATTGATTGGTCAATGGAAGTTTGGTAATCACATTTGACCCCTCGATGGGTGGATCGTAAAATGTCGGATTTACCTCCGATTCATCGCCAATCAACTTGAGGTTCCTCTTGGCAAAAGCCGCAGCAAAAACTCGCACGATCCCAGAGAAGATGCTTCCCTCCGGCTTCACGTGCACGTACAACTTGGTTCCAACGAAAAACAATACGATGGAGAAGAACATGCAAAGGGTAGGGATCCCAAATCCTAGAGTCCAGCTGACATACTGTTGTATGTAAATGATGAAAGTTAAAACTACCATAATTACCACGGTAAATGTGAGGTAATACCAATTGTAGAAGCTTATAATTCCCTTCTTGCCCTCGTCGGTGGTAGGGTCAAATTGGTCAACACCGAAAGGAATCGAGCATGGCCTGATACCTCCGGTGCCAATGGATAGGAAGCCCATGCCCAAGAAGAGAAGACCCAAATGGAGGTTTGTGGGCCCAGGACAGTGATCAACTTCTTCTTGACATTTTAATGGGTGGAGGTGAGGTAGCCAGGAGGTTAAGGTCAGAGTCACCATTCCCTGTCCCCCGCCACATCAATTATTGCCCAACAAAAGAGAGATGTTAACTTATGTCTCCTCGAACCATACAATAAAATGGTTAATGAACATGAATAATTAACATTTTATTTGATGGCCCGATGGTAGTAAAAAAAAATTAAGGGGTAACAACTCTAAAGATTGTTCCGGAAACAATAGAGAAATATTTTACAATACTCATGATATGTAAAAGCATAGCCGTAATTTCCATAGATTTTTTTGGTAAATAAATTTCCGTAAAATTTAGCCGGCAATAATACCATCCGTTGAACGAATAACAGTGAAGGGTGTCAAAGCCAAAGCAAAACTTCGTTGAATACGACAATGAAAAGGAAGGGACATAAATTAATAAGTATTAATTGTTTTATCGGTGACCACTCCATAAAATTATTATTAAATTCAGGATAAGTTTAATAAACGAATCGAAGAAATTGATATTATTTTAATATCTTTAAAAATATAAAACTGTGTTTTTAATATGGCCAGACAATTTGCTATCCACAATATGAATTATTAGAGATTTTTACCAGGAAAGCAGAACACGAGGAGAAGGCAATGGTCCTGAAGCGGCCGACGTAGGCATCCGAGACGAAAGCTCCAACAATAGGTGCAAAGTTGGTGACACCGCCCCATACGTTGAGGACGTTTACAGCTGCTACTTGCTCCATATGATACACCGTCATGAAGTACACCATGAAGTTGGCTGTCATTCCGAACGTCGCCAACCTCTCAAATGTCTCATTTCCTGTCACACGAGTAAATTAAGTTAAAATTCGGTACGAAAAATCTCGTCATTTACGTAATTTTACTTATACGTACTCGAATTTAGACCAACCAATCTAATAAATATCTAAATTTTACGTAATTTCTACTAATAAAGCGTAGTTGCATATAATACAATCATGGTGAATACTATTGAGAAGTAATTAGAAGTAAATTTTCATATTAATATTCGTTAATTCGAATAGAGAAACAATAATCAAAATCATGTACCTAGGATGAAGGGCATGGCTCTCCATCCAGCTTTCTTGACTTGGGTTTTGAGAACATCATGATGTGGGGATTTGGAATAAGCCAATTGCTTCCCCTCTGATTCCATTTCGTGTGTAGCTGGTGGCGGCTGGAAGCATGTTCCTCCACAATACAACCAATACGAGCTTCTTCTCTTCACCTGCTCTTCCCCTCTTTGTGCCATTTCAATCTAATTTACTCGGAACAGTGGATGTCGTGGCTTAATTCATTTATTTCATTCCTATCCTCACACTCTCTCTCCTAATTCATTTATTTCATTCCTATTCTGGTACACATTTCATTTGCTTGCTCGAAGGGTTACAGACACACCTTATATATAAACACAGGAGTGAGTGCGTTTGCAATTGAATTGGATAGAGACCCTCAAGGATGGGGACAGAATAAAAATAAAATGGGCTTCCTACCTCCACTACATCATAGTTAACAATTACTAGTTGAATTCGAACACTTAAAAATATAATCGTATCAAATATTTGTTATCTGAATTTCGTCAACGACAGAAATGATATAAACATAAAAATGGATGTTCTACCTTCACTAAATCTTGTCTAACAATCATGAGAACCTTATTTTAATTTAGATAATAAATCTCTAAAAAACATAGATATATTAAATATTTGTTATGATACTATTGTCACGATCTAAATTAATTCATACAATATTATCTGTACATCAGATGATAAAAAAAACCTAGGCTAGAGCTAGCAAATTTCTGAATTATTGTGGGGTTTTTGTACTGCACTGTAATAGAGCAGTGTGGGGGTACGTAGAAAATAAAACACATAGATAGGGTCCAAAAAGAGGAGAAACGGATGGAGACACCAAAGCGTAGGCCAAATGGGCGGGGCACGCCTTCCGCTCATTCTTTTTCACTTTTTGATTATTAGATATTTAGATTTAAATATTATCAAGTATTATTTAGAGTCAAACATTTATATTTTTACAAAATATGCTACATGTTAATGCCAAAAGAAAAGAAAAATGCCCTTTCTTGTTTTGGCCGAACTCCATTGTCTTCGGATCGGACCTGCTATTATCTACAGCTGGTTGATTTTATTATTTCGATATAGTTTGCTGATATTATTATTTCTTATGTCATATCGAGTTCGTTGTATTTACAAATAACACTATAAATTTGATTATTATGATTAAATATTTTTTTCCCCAATGAATTTTAGTTGAATAGAACTTTTAAATCAGTGGACATGATATTTATGTGGCCAAGTTTGTCGAATTGAATCTTTAGTAGATAAAAATGGGTCAGAAAAAAAAGTTGCCCAATTTTTCTAATCATGTCCTCTTTGACGTTTATGCTCCAAAAATCAAGAGATATCCCAAGCCCCAAAATCCTCCGATTTTTTCCAAAATCAAATTTTGAAGAACCTTAAATTTTTAGGATATCTTTACGTGGCCATGTAAGATTTCCGTAGAATTTATTCTAATTTTTCGGAAATTTCATATAATTTACGTTAACTATTCTATTTTTCAGTAAAAGAAGCTATCATCAACTCCGACTTTAAGACGTGTCTGTGGCCCATTGAGCAATCAACGATGAGTCGATGACGTGTTGTGTGAGTTGGGCCCATAATTTTGGTGAATTTCTTCTGAATTGGGCTCAGTACATGCTCGTGGGATATGGAACCCGGAAGTGTGGTCCAGTTGTATCTTTTTAACACTGAAAGTTTCTAAACTGATATTATTGCTGACTCTCTTGGTATAAGTAATGGCTAATGAGACTTATTAAGTCGTAAAAATAAAGAAAGGAGATAAAAATGAGGTTCCTATTATTAAATTTCCAATAAACGGATGAGAAATAAGCGAATAAATATTTCTTATGTTGATCGAATAGAATTCAAATAGTCCCGATTAATACCACAATCCTATAAATACAATAAAAGATATAGTAGTATAGTTTCTAAGAAAATTATCCACGTTCTTTCTCAAAATCTCCATCACCAGTGCATTTATCTAACCTTTCCATTCGTTTTTAGTTACACCAAATCAATACAATTACAAATCATTTATTGTCCGAGCTTTGAATTTCTAAAAAAAATCGATTTTTTGTACTGAGCAGGTTCTCCCATGTTGTCTAATCACTTAGATTGTCACGATTAACCGAGGTTGTCATGTGAAGCAAGACGGGTACTTGGACGTGCGCTCGACTTTCTTTAGGGAGCCGGGGTTTGGTTGGGGTGGTTCCTTTCTTGTGTTCAGGAGGAAGGGTTGCTACTTTGGATGTGGGTTTTTGAGGAAATGTAGAAATGGGTGGGATGGTGAAGGGAATCCTGCTTTGGAGGTGGACATTTTGGAGTTTATGCAAAGTTCGGATAAGCCAGCTGCGTTTCCGACCAAGAGACACCTGGTTGAGGCTGGAAGGATGGATCTCGTTGAGGTTATTTTGAGAGAAGGGTGGTGGTTGACTTCAGGGGTGGGATTTGGATGAGGAAGAATGTGGAGTGGAAGAGAAGCAAGAGGCATACGGTACAGGTCTAGGGCATATTAATGGTGCTAATTGTGAGGGTTTTAAGAACAGGGATTGGCATGAGGATAATGTGATTAGGGAGGGAGATGAAGGAGAGAGGCTTGAAGGTTCTATCTTTCAATTTGATTCGCAGCCCTCGGCCTCCTCGTCTGGTAGATTACTGTGAGGTTCCTGATTTTGTATTTTAACTTGCTTAGAATTTTATATTGTTGGGTTTGCTTGATGAGGAGTGTCCATCTGCTAATAAAGTTGTGCTGTTAGGGTGCGTTTGGTATGATTACTGGACAAGACTTAAACTATAGTACAAGACAGTACTGGACAAAACTAGTGGTTTTAGCTGTATTGTCTTACGTTTGGTTATTTCAGTATATGATTGAATATTTTGTCTATTTCTCTATTTCATATGTGTAATAATTTGATCTAAAATTTTGTTAAATACAAAAATATTGTTCATGATAACAGTAAATAATATTCATTAAACTAATTAAAATTAATAATTACATTAACAATAATGTTATATCATAGAAATAAAATCTTTGAATAAAAAATCAATATTAAAACTAAATATTCAAAAATAATCCTTACGAATTTAGATCATGCCAATTATATTATAAATATTTTTAATATGATATCACATAATTTAATAAATATTTTTTTTGTAAAGATAAAATATTATTAAGAATCATTCATACATGTCCAATGTATAACAAATGCGTATGTTAAATTTATTTATTTAACTGACTCACTAAAATAATATCATTATAAATATGTATGTATTGATCAAATATATGGATTAACCATTTTAATATTGTTATATGGATTTATATCTAAAATATGAAATACAGAAAATCTAAATGAACCCTAATTAAAAAAAATTGTATATAAGATCTAAAATTTATATTAGAGAAAATGATTATTAATGGTTGAGTTAATATGATAACAAATAAGAAAAAATAATAATATAGGGTAATATGGTAAAACAAACATGTTATAAGAGATTTCTGTCCTTGGATAAAAAAAATTTGTCCCATGGAAATAGGTGGGACAAGAAATTAGGAGTGGACATAGAGAAGGTTTCAATTTTGTCGTGTCTATTTCTTGTGCCAAACATAGGCTTGGACAAAAAAATTTGTCCAGTTCTGTTCAAGCTATAGTACCAAACGTAACCCTACTGTTTCTTATTTGCCAATGGTGGAACGGTAGAATCAAACCTTTATGCTTTTTATGAATGAGTTCTTGGTTCTCTGAGCTTGAAAAATGTGGCATTGTTATGTCGTGCATATGAACGCTTTTATCCAACAAAAAAAGTGAAAGCTTGTGGTTTACTGCCTTTTGCTTGCTGTAGACCAACTTGGGGTGACTAATATTGTTGGTGGTTTCTATTAGCTGGTAGTCTAGAGCCTACGTCATAATTTGTAAACTTGAGATAAACTTAAAATGGTGCTGAAAAGTCAGTTGGCTTGCCCCCCTTGCATGGAAGTACACATTTACAATATGGCGACTCTTTACTGATGTCCTTGCATACAGCTTAGAAGATGAATGCTTAGAAGAATTTTGAATGATCCAAGATTTTGTTTTTGGTTATTGGGCCTTGAGTTAATAGAGAGATTCAAGAGGAGCCCGTCTTGGGCGGCTCGAAGCATCTCCTCCACTTCGTCCTTGTCATCTTCTATCTTCATTGTCATTTAATTTACTCTATAACTTTTGACTAAAGGACAAAATCGACATTTCAGGTCCCTTGTATCCAGAGAAATTTCTCAATTCTTGTACCAGAGACCTAAAAATGATATTTAATCAAAGTAGAGGAACTAAATTTTCTTTTTAGAAACAAAAAAATGAAAATAATAATTTAAGCAAAGACTACAGACTTCAGAGCAATTTATCCTAATATTTAAGCCTCTCGGTTACGAATTTGCTTACGGGTCTGAGATTTCAACCTATTTTCCGGTAATGGCACACGGCTGGTCGGAGGAGACAAATAGATGACTCCAAAGTTACCGGCTCTGAGAATAATATTTTCTGCACCACTTTCCCTGCGGGAATCAACATGTTCCATGTGCACCTTATAATTTGTTGCGGGGGCTTCTTGAATGAATAGTCAATAACGCATCCATATCCCTAACTTTTTATAGACCACTTAGTGCTTGAACAATCATTCAATTTACTATTCAATTGTTTAGCCAATTAAGTTGAAAATCTCAAGTTAGTTAATACAAATCTACTCATTTATTGTCTTAAAATTTTTAATTGGATATATTTTTTTAACATTATGATTAAATATTCTTTTCATTGTTGTGCTAACATAAATTCATTTCGTCCAACATTGATGAAATCAAAATTTGTACAAAATTTTATCTGGACGAATCTCTTTTCAAAGTACATATTATAAATCTTGCATTTCGTAGAACAAAAGTAGGGGAATTGTTCATAAATGTAAAAAAATTCAGAGATACATTATATCTACTCTTAAGAGTTTGAGTTCCACGGAAAGATTCTTAACATAGTAGAACCATTTAATGATATTAAAATACTTAACAGATATTTAAAACTTTTGTATTCTAAAAAATCATCTTAATTAAATTAGAGCATTTTCACACTAAATTAAAGTGTTTATGATATCCATATTATATAGTATAACCTCATAGTTTAAAAAAATTAAACCCCGTACAGTTAAAACTCCGGCGATAGAACAATATCTACTTGAAAATTTTAAAAAAGCCAAAAGAGTATTGCGCAAATGAACCTTAATTTTGTGGGATCGGTCACTCTATATATATTACAAATTTTGACTTTATTAACATCCATGAAATAAATTCGTGAGAGCACAATGTAATTAACACATTCTCATACAATTTTAAATTATTTATTTTCAATTCAAAATTTTAAAACAGTATATTGATAAAATTTTAACATTCATAAACTAATCACTACTCTTAATATGTAGATTTTTTTAGTTGTATAAACTAAATAAACTGAGTTCTTTAAACAATTTTTTTTGGAGAAAATTCGAAATACGTTACATATTTTTCGTTTATGTTCAATAACTCTCTCACGTTTTTTTTTATATCTTTTACTGGGGGATGAAAATGTAGAATATCCAATCATATCACTGCCGTGTAGCGACCAAGCTGCTGAAAGCGAAATTCTCTAAAATTAAGTACATCGAAAGACTACGTTGTGCACAAAGCAAGGCGGACCATAAATTTGAAGAACATAGATAATATAAAATGTTTAAAATTTTTGTTTTAATTTGTAAGTTCATTAATTTTAATGAAAATATTTAATAAAAAACATACATAATATTTATACAAAGTATAAATTAAATATAATCAATTACCCCACATGTACATGTGCCGGCAAAAAGTGTAATGATGTTTGTCAAGGCTAAACAGAAAAATAATGGGACATAACGATTAACGATCGTGGCATAATTAATCACTTAACGTGCATGGTATGTCACTCTAACCTCTATCTCTTTCTTTTAGGGATTGTCTAACCTCTAACTTAAAATAACCCATTCTGAATTATTATTGTACGCGCTTCAAATAAAACCATATAACAGTAAGTAATTCATTTCATTAAGGCAACAAACTAGCAGCTATATTAAAGTGACGACTTAAACATTTCACCTTCAACTACATATGTAAATAATTATCGAAATAGTCTAGGAAACTGTCTTATTGGAGCTAAGCTCCACGTCAACGAAGGTTTCTCCTGGAATTTCACCCTCATCTCCATTGCCCTTGTATCGGTATCGGCTGGAACAATACAGGAAATAGACACCATTAAGAGCTCCCAACCCAACCAAGAGGTAGTAAAAATAATCCAACTTCCCTTTGTTCAAGTCATCGGCCAACCAATTCTGATGGTGCGAATTCCCAATCATCCTATGAACGATCACGACGAGCAAGCTACTGATGTAGTTTGCTAATCCGAAAGAGCAAAAGAAAAGCGCATTGGCGACGCTCGTCATGTGCTCGGGGAATTCTTTATTGTCGAACTCGATCTGGCCTACGACGTTAAATGCCTCGCACATCGCCATTAGGACAAGTTGTGGGGACAGCCAAAAGATAGACATTGGGGTGGCGGTCGGGTGAGAGAAGGGGAAGTCTCTCCTCGCCTTCTCTACAAGCCCAGCCACCACCATAGACGCGATGGAGAACAGGATTCCGATCCCCATCCTTTGCAACATTGTTATCCCTCCCCGAATTTTGTGATCCTCCTCAGGGAAGGCACGAGTATCTGGTCGTAGATAGGGAGCCATATGCCGATGGTGATCATCGAGACCACGGTTATCGAGGCAGTGGGCATCTCAAAGTGGGATGCGAGTCGTCGGTTCACGGTCATGGCTTGTGAGATCGTGAAGGTCATTTGTTGGGTCATGGCGGTTAGGCTTATGATCCCTGATGTCCAAATCGGTACATATTGATCAGACATTTCACTTCTTCCACTTGTTGGACCCTCGTTAGGCTTATAATTTTATTTTAACTCATCACAACTATCAAGTAATATATTTATTTTTATAATTATTTTATTATTAATAATAAACTAGTCATATTATCATAACTCTTATATAGTAGTTAAAATTTTCCTATTTTCAAGAATTTATGTTTAAAATTGTGTAAAACATTTTAATTTATTAACATTTGAAGGTAAACATAGTTTAGAAAATCAAATCAAACCCTGTGGAGCCTCCCGGTTTCCTTCTAATACATCACAACTCTCAAGTAATATATCTATTTTTATAATTTTTTTTATTATAAATAATAAACTTATTTTATTATCCTAACTCTTATGATATTAGTTATATTCCTCTATTTTTAAGAAATTATGCTTGAAAATTAGGTATATATATGAGCTACCTAATTTTCTAAGCCATAATTTTCTTTTAACGCATCACAACTATAAAGTAATATATCTATAATTTTTATATTTATATTATTATTAATAATAAAGTAATAAACTAATCTTATTATCATAACTCTTATATGTTAGTTAAAATTCTCCTATTTTTAAGAATTTATGTTTAAAATTGCGTAAAATATTTTAATTAATTAATATTTGAAGATAAACATAGTTTAGGAAAGCAAACCAAATCCCGTGGAGCCTCCCAATTTTCTTCAATTATTGTCCAAGAAAACAGAGATGTTAAATAAAAACGGTAATGACCATTTTATTTGAGGGCCCCTGATAGTAAAAAAAAAATTAAGCGGTAACAACTCTAAAGATTTTTCCGGAAACAACAGAGAAATATTTTACAATACTTATGATATATAAAAACATAGCCGTGATTTCCATAGATTTTTTTGGTAAATAAATTTCCATAAAATTTAGCTTGCAATTAATACCATCCGTAGCACGAAAAAGAGTGAACGGTGTCAAAGCCGAAACAAAACTTCGTTGAATACGACAATGAAAAGGAAGGGACATAAATTAAGAAGTACTAATTGTTTTATAGGTTTTCACCGAAAAAATGTTTTATAGGTAACCACTACACAAAGTTAATATTAAATTCGGTATTCGTTTCATAAAACGAATCGAAGAAATCAATATTATGTTAATATCTTTAAAAGTATAAAAAAACTGTATCTTTAATATGTCCCGACAAACTGCGATCCAGAATATGAATTATTATAAATTTTACCAGGAAAGCAGCACATGAGGAGAAGGCAATGGTCCTGAAGCGGCCGATGTAGGCATCTGAGACGAAAGCTCCGACAATAGGGGCAAAGTTTGTTGCACCGAGCCATATGTTGAGGACTTTTACGGCTGCTAATGGCTTCATATGATACACCTTAATTAAATACATAATTAAGTTTGCTCCCACCGTAGACGCCGCCAACCTCTCAAATGTCTCATTTCCTGCCACACCAGTAAATTACAATTAACTTGGCTGCCGGAAATCAAACACGAACTTTTATAAGAAACAATAATCACCTACGATGAAGGGCATGGCTCTCCATCCAGGTTTGTTGACCTCTGGTTCCATTTTGTTTGTATTCAGGCCAAGTCGGGAAGTAATAAAGTAATATATCTATTTTTATAATTTTCATAAGCCATAATTTTCAGTTAATGCATCA
>SOPF01025796.1:0-15193 GCA_012979155.1 Hypericum perforatum
TTGTGATATTCTTTGGTAGCCTACTCGACAAGTTTACTGTGCTTGTTCAACTCGATTTTTGACTACCTCACCTTTCACGCTACAAAAAGACGCCTCTTTTTCAAAAATGTGACCCACGCTTCTTTTTACTGTTCTTTTTCTTTTCCTCTCGAAATTCCAGCGGAGGATTAAAATGCTTGGTAAATTTCAAGATTGCACTTTATAACGGACAGTATTAAACAAGTTAAAATGTGCAAAATTGTACAGTGGCATATTACATGTTTTAGATTTAAATTTTATAGATATCAGTCTGCAGATTCATTATTTTATGATTAATTTAATACTTTTTTATGCGTTCAAATGTATATAGAATGTTAACCAAGTTAATTTAAAACAATCAATATGCACTGAGTTTGACTCCTTTGAAAATGACAATATTAAATATTATTTAATAAATTTCAACATCATTTAAAGATTTTTTTAGACTCAAATCAATTGTAATATTCTGATACAAAGTGATTTAAAGAAAATTTACCCTTTCATTTTTACCCAAGATGAAAAAAGTCATTTCACTTCCTAATTTGCTTGTGTAGTCTATTATCTCCCCTATAAATCCGGCGTTTTTTCCTACGATAAGACCCTCGATTCCTATCAATTGATCTAACAGCTTCCAACTCCCACTACGCAAATTACATTTGTTATGTCTTTTATTATTCTTATATTTTTAGAATTATTTCTTTTTTTTTTATCAGAAAACAAGTAACATCGCACCAATCAAAGCAAAACAACAACAATAATAAACGAAAAACCGATATACGACCAGCAATATACGACCTTTTCACTTTAATAATTCTGCTTGTCTATGTTATGGCACATTATGATAATTACTATTAGTACCTACGTCCACACTTTTTTACTTTTTGTTTTGTCCCATCGACCTAATGATTGAATTATAAACCTATGACCTTTTTTCTTTTTTTCAAATCAGGCTTACTATTTTCATTTTGATCTATATATTTAGCATTTACTTCCATCTGAATTAACTTTTTAACAAACTAAATTACATGGGAAAATTATATGTAATATTGCTCGCTTTTAGTTTTTTGGTAAATTCCAAATATATGGTATTACTTGGGGAAAAACACATGAAACCAGAACATAAACACGAGGCCACTTAATGTGTATATATCAATATAGTATCTCAAATCTCGAAGTATATTAAAAGTAGCGGCTGTCAGGCCTCAACAAAATCTCATGATATTGCATAATTCAAGCCTCTTATGAAGGTAATCACATGCTATGAACTAGCAAATTCGTGTTTTAATTTAATAAAAAAATTAGGTTGGGTATTTGATAATAAAATATCATTACAATTTTGTTGAAATTATTTATATTAAACTTCGAAAAAAAATTATTTGTCTCAAATTCAACTTGGTCAGTTAATAAATTTATGAATATGATATAGTTTAAAAAACTATAATACACATCCTATACATTAACTAGCCAAAATCGAAGTAAAGATTCCAGAATATTGTCAGGGCATCCTGTACAAATCTGGGGAATCCTCCCAAAGTTTGATTATTTATTCCTAAATAAAAAATGACAGCACATTAATGTGTTCTTTTTAAGAAGCCAAAGCATGTCCTTCCTCTGAATTTTAATGGCTTCCTTTTGTTTATCTTTTTCTCCTCAAGTCAGAGAGCCTATGTGCAAACTGTCAAACTTGATCTAAACTAATAAGCAATTCTTTTCTTTTTCCGTCGAGAAGAGGGTGAGGATGCCTTTAATCATGTCTTTTGGAATTATACATGAGCCCAGGAGTCAGCTAGTTAGGTGGTGCAATTATTGACCGCAATTTATTTTATTGGTCAATAGTTGGAATCTTTAAAATACAGTAATGTAAACACAGCTTTGAAACTATGGAGTTATATCGAGGGATGGACGTCAAATTTGAGAAAGTACTCACCGGAAAGAAACGTCTGACACCAAGAAATTCCGGGGATGGAAATTAAATTTTATTGGGGTTTCATCAGAAGTACTACATTGACAGAAATTGCAAGTTCATTTATGGAAATGCGGGAAATAAGGAAATTTTTTGGGTCGAAATTTATGGAAATGCGGGAAATAAGGTAATTAAAGCAAGAGAAAGCGGGTCGGGTGTCTTTCTCTTTCTAGTTTCTGCACGCTTCTATCTACCGGTGAATTAATTTTACCCAAAATTTAATATACGGTGAGTAATTTTATCAGACAAATTGTACTTTTGCCCATTTGATTTGAAAAAAATTACCGACACATCCAAATTTACAAATAGTAAAAATTCAAATATAATTTTCTTAAAATTTTATATTGGTGTTTAATATTGGCAGACACTACTTTATGATCGAGTATATTTCATATTATATAAAGATAAAATTAAATAAATCTTTGACATCAAGACCGGAGATATAACTTATTTTTTTGGTGTAAACAAAATATCTAACTTACAAAGGTATCTTGATCATGCATTGACAGATTGTGTTTATTTCCGTAATGTTCATTGTTGTTTGTATGTGAATTTTCGTGTTTTCTTTTTTGATTATACGAGTTTCACGATGTTTTGTGTTGTCAACGTACGTAAGAGAGTAGCTATTGTTGCATCCACATATGCAATGTGGCAGAGAGAAAAGCTCGGATCTTTTTAAGGGCATTGTTGAATATGTCGATACATGGTCAAGTGACGACATAAGCAAGATTGTTGGATATTGGGACAATGTTGAACTCCCAAAATAATTTGATAAGGTTACATGTTTTTTGTGTTTTCGGTCGTTGGGTTGAGCATTATTTATCAAGAAAGTGTGGTGGGCATGTCTGCTACTAAGATGGACGAGATGCAACATATATGATATATTGCTAGAAGGTGCGATAGATCCCTCTATTGCTTCAAGAATTTGGAGAAGCTCTAGAGGATTAGTGAAACACCCTATAATCTAAGCGACAGTTTTAAGGCGAGTTGTAATGTTGGCAGGCACATAAAGATTATTACATATCACACACCTCAAAATAGTATTTTTATTAGTTGTTGAAGTTTTGGGTCTACTTGTGTTTTTTCGGTGAACTTGAGTTAGAGTTTGGTTATCATAAGTTCCTCCAAAAAATAATGCGTATGTGAAGTGTCAAATGTGCTACAATAAGTTCATGCACCACAAGCTACCAATGTGCATTCAACCAAAAAAGCTACCAATGTGCAAACGCATAGACACCTATTTTATTCTATGATAGTTCTTTGGATAGAATCTTAGTGTTAAATTAATATGGAAGAATTTTTTATATACTTGAAAAAATAGCGTATTTTATTCGAGATGATATGTGAATTCATTTTCAACTTTTTTTTTTGGGCTTTCTACTTTTAGTTTTCCACCTTGGATTTTCTTATCGGGTTTGCATTATCTTTTTTATCCCAACACTTTTTTCCTTGCAAAGTTTTCACTGTGGAGTGGAGAGAGTGAGTGAAAGAGCATAGTGAATCAAGAAAAACATAAAACAAGTAGTCTACGTTCAGGTCACTAGCCAAAGTGGAGACATTCTATTCAAAGAAGTCATCCCGCCAATTGGGAGTATTTTTTTTAGAGTTTTATTTTTCTCACAATTACGAGTTAGGGTCTTCGAAATTTTGTTTTTGTCTGGGATTGACACACAAGTGCACAATTATGTACAATTTTGCTATTCTCAAAACCGCGTGAAATGGTGCACTCTTGGTTCAAAATGAACAAAAGTACATGTTTTTTCCAAAAGTATTAATAAATTACACAAAATTGATAGAAATCTTAATAAATTGGAATCAAGCAATAAATTTGAAAATATAAAACTTTAAAGATTTCAAAATCTGAACCTTTGTATTTTCAAACTGATGATTCGATTCCAAATTTATTGGAGATTCCATGTGTGTAATTTATTATTTTTTTGCAAAAAATTGTACCATTCAAAGTGATTTGTGCATACCAAAATGACACATGACACAAAACGAGACAGAGAAAACTTTTTTCAATGATCTCTTTTCTGTAATTATCGGAGGAATAAAACCTTTTAATCATGAATCGGATACACGCAATGTGATTGAGGAAATGAAATAATCCCAACTTTCACCAGAGACACAACACAGTGCTTGAATTAGAATAATATATAATCCTAAAAAAAGAATAAGATCTATTTCTGGTTAAATAAGTTCATCTACCAACATTGTATATTAGATGTAATTATTTGGTGAAATATACCTCTAGGCTATACTTATACGCCCTTTAAATTTTCCTGGTCAATGTTGGACGAATTGCTTGTGGCATGAGTCAACTATCAAAATAATAATAATTCTTCGGATAAAACTGAACTCTGTTTTTTTTTATAATAAAAAGTGAGTATATTTATTTACGCAGCTCCCCAATTAACCTAAAAATAGTTATACTGCCTACCGCAGAATATGTAATAGCAAAGGTTTTGTCAACCGAAAGTATCATTATCATATATATTTTACCATTCATGTATAAAAAATACTGTCTAGATGGATTATTCTCGAAAAAAATTAGAACTCTATTTGACTATTTAACTCTAAAACAGAGCTCTATTGGCTCCAACAAGTAATAAAACATCATATTTATTTATCGCATAAAACGAAAGTGTGTAGGATCCAGTGAAAACGTTTCAATTGAACACCAACAATGTCGTTGGAATTAGGTGCATAGTTGGGAGGGTCGGTGGTCGAACTTCAACAAAGAAGTTGGATTGATTTCCCAATATACAAACATCGTGCAATTAACTATTTTTATAACAATAAGCAGTTATTCTGTCAAAATCGAGAGGGAGCAGGAAACTATTTAAAGAAGCCAATGGAGAAAAAAAACCAGTTGAACTGGTATTTAATTATTGTTGTTGGTAGTGGTCCCATTAACCCTTCACGTTATTATTAATTATTCCAACTAAGAAGGATGATTGTACCGATAAAATGTTTAAATCCCTTAGATCATTTTGAAAATCATTGTTGTTCGAACTGCTATTTAATCAGATCACGAATTTGAGTTTTTGGAATGTAATATTATTACATATTTATTTGAAAATTTTTGTCATATTTTAAATTTTTTTACAGAGATTAACTTGAATTACTTAGTGTAGTAAACAAGATAACAAAGGTTACAAACCAAAAAAGTAAATCATCAAGAGTGACACCCAACTCACTCAAAACAAATATCCGACTCTAACTATGATTAATTGATTTAGCTAGTATTGAAATAAAAATAGTTTAATTACTCCATAATTAAAGCGGCGCATGTGGATCTAATTATGCCGTTTCCATTGTCTTTCTTGGTTAACTGTGCTTTAACTAATTCCGTTAATCTCGATTTCTGATAGGACCATACTTGCTTAGTTTATAAGTTATTATGATGGTTCTGTTCTATAGGCTATTTGCAGACCTACGATGCTCGAAATGTTTGTGATATGGGCATCCTAACGGCTATAGAACACTAAGTGGCTGACGATGTTGACCTCCCACATTGGTGTATCCTTTAATTAGTACTTTATCCATCGAATTTTCTAGCTCTAGCAGCTACTGGGAGAAAATTTTCCCACTTGCGCATTTATTGTACGTTTATTTGTGATTTTTTCTTCTTTGTATTGAGTTTTCCCGCAATAACATATCACAATTGTGTCCTCGTTAATCAACAACCATTGGGGTGGAGTGGTAAGTACTCCTCCTCGCTTAACCCAAGTTTCGAATTCGAAACCTGGTGAACGCAGTAGGTGCTTGTTGGGAGAGTCCTACCTCCTATAAGGGACTTCAGTACTCGAGTCCAGATTAGTCGGACAGTGGACCGGATCACTGGATGGGAGACAAAAAAAAATTTTGTCCTCGTTAATTTAATGAATTAAAAAATGAAACATGATGTGCTTGGATAAAAAAGTTAACGCCGGAAATATCATCTATGATATCTTGCCACAATACTAGCTTGAAGAGAGATCGATAAATTTATTTATAAATGTGAAAAATTCATGTATTTGACATTTATACAAACTTTGCCTTAATAAAATTAGTTTTTAAGAGTGCATATTAAAATTACCAAATCATTAGTTCCAGATATAGTTTGTATGCTCTATGCGACCGCATAAGTGATGTACATGCCGGAGATAGCATCTCATGGTCGGTAATAGTGGATATGTGTTTTAGTTTAATGACTTGTTGGAGCATTAGTCTTGAATTTTGTCAAGAGCCATTTCGTTGATATTGGTAAATGCCATGTTGTTATGATGTATTGATATTTGATATGCATGTAAGATTGGGAGAGAATTAGACAGCTTAATAGTTGGAAACTCATCAATACACACTGATTTTGGTTAACTGACAGGATGAATTAAATACGAACAAATGTTGAGCATGATACATCATATTCCATTAGATTTGAGAAATCTATCTATTTGAATTTTCTTTCTATTTTATAAAGAATTTTTTTCCATATTTCTAAAGTTCAATTAAAATTTGGTATTTATATTGAATTACATAGATTTTAACACTATGGACCATTAATTATTTTATTGTATATATTTTCTGTGGAAATGGTGAGTACATGCATGTTAGTTAATTTGAAATGTTATATCCACGTTAGGCATTTAAATTGTGAGAATATCCCAATTATAGGAAAAGCTTTTAACAGAAAAGGGTTGCAATGCATGATCGTCGTCAAAAGCTAGCACCTCGTTCATCCTAATTGCCAGATTAGATAGTGATAATTGCAGATTATACAAACAACACTTTTACAGCTATCGAGCAACGCAACGGATAAAAATTGCTCACACTGGAGATACGGTAGGGCTCACCTTAGAAATGTGATCCCAAAAGGTGATCAATCATTAATTTGGCCTCTTAACAAAACGTCACCATTATTCGCCGGTATCACGAGGCCTGGAGAAAACTATTGAGGGACAACTTAATGTTGATTTGTCAGAATTTCAATGTTGAATACAAAATATTTTTCGAACCTGACATCATATGAGAATAGTATGAGAAAGAACAATGAAAAATAAGTCAAGTTTAGTAAACATGACTAAGTATAATATATTGTTAAATTATTGTTAAAGTGTCTATATTCAAATTAAAATCTACTACAATTTATTTGTGATTACTGAACGCTTATTCATAATTTCTTCAATTCTCCTGCTTCACATATTTTATGTAAAATTCGTTTTAGTTACTTATAATTTTGTCCACTGCTTTAAATATTTAAATTCTTTAATATAATAGAGATTTTACCCAACTAATAACCAATTGGCACTGGATGACCCTAACTATTAGAATTATCAAGCCACACAATCAATTTATCTTTGTTTATGCGACATCACTCATTTGAAGAAAAAAGGACATACTCATTAACATTTAGATTCAATTTTGGACTGCAATGAGATAAACGATATGAGATCGAGGGCCGACAATATGCTTATTATTTCACACATGGAACAATATGCTTATTATTTCACGTAGTAATATAGCATTCTGGCCTTCCATATCAATGGAATTGATTTGTTTCATGAAATGAAAATCCAAATCCCAAACTCCCTTGTGAGTGGTGACCAAAGGTGAAATGAGTGATCTATATCAACACCCTACCCCATTTTCTTCTTTTAACAGGTTCTTTTTTTAGGGTTCTTTTAACAGGATCTCTGACCCGTCATTTTCTTGCAGAAGTGAATGGTCTGTGACTCCATTCAAAGGTCCCAAATCTAGGAACCCTCAGACCTTAGCGACAAGGTTTTTCTTACTTGTCGTCACTCACTGCACGACACCGCCAGCATTGAAAAAGTGTCGGCCCCAGTGTGGCCAAAACGTACAATTGTGAACCTAAAATGACCCGGAGATAAAGGATTAAAGTTACCGTGGAGAGTTTTTTTAGGTGCAGTATGAATTGATTCTAAATTGTTGTATTTTTTATAGTCTTATTTTTTATTTTCATAATCTAATGTCTTCTAATTTTTATGAACAGTAAATTATTTTCAGGGTAATATTTAAATTGTTTGTTGATAAACTTTGAATCCTAGGACTTACTTAATGATTACGTCATTTTATAATAGATTAACTATTTATGCTAATTCTATTTATATTGGGTAATTTGGAATGCTCTCATTTTTGACCTTCATACAAATCGAATTACATTTAATTGTAGTGAAATGCATCCCATTTAGTCTTTTTGGTAATGAACGAGGTGCACATCACACAATCAGTGTTTTGAAAAATATGGTTTGACCAGCGGTGAACAGGTTAGACCAAGGTCGGGATTCAAAATTGGTTGGATCGATCTCAAGCTCTAGAGAAATGTTTGGCTGGTATTCAATGGTTAGACTAATCGGCTATCAGTTTGGTCCACACCCAACCTTTTTTTTTTTGGGAAAATAACTCATTACTTGTACATAAAAATGAAAAATATTGAAAATAGCTGTTATATAATTATATAAACATTGGGATCTCACCAGATCAGTTGAACTACAATCCAACAAACATAGCAAGTCAAAAACGTTGCATGGAATAGAGGGAAACTGGGCGGCAAGTAAAGTCAAAGCAGTCGGCCGGTCCATGTTTAATAATGTCATAAAGTTGACAAATGAGAATTTAATTGCCTCTACCCACTGCCGGGAAAATTCGTTGCAATTGGTACTCCGCTACTTGTAGTTAACAGGACAAACATTTAAAAGCTTCCTACGTTATTTTTTATTCTTGGTAAAAGTTGTTTCACTGCTTCGTGGACTGGTAAATAGGTATGACCTTCGTCGATTATAATGAGGCAAAACATAGCCAAAAGATTTGTTGCAAATTTTAACATCACCAAACTAAACAATTCGAATACCACCAAATAGATAATTCTTTAAGGTAGATATATATTCTTCATCAATATAACGTAATAGGAGTAATTTTTACAACCTAAATTATATCCACAAGATAGCGATCATGCTCGAACCCAACACTAAGACAAAATGAAAATGGAGCGAATCAGATAGAACAATCCGAGACCCGTAGAAGAAAAAGATTCTTTGGCATACGGGAAAGCACTAAGGGGAATATTAGACGATTAAGGTTCGGAGCCGGTGCTTCGCTTTAAGAAAAGGCCCACCCAGGAATACCAAACACGAAGGTCTAATCAATATTTATAATTTGTACATGGATTCCATTTAAAAAATATTTCGTGACAACGAAACAGTACCCACAAATCAAATTAAATAAACGATGCAGGACTTATAGTGGTAGGAAAATGGGTCACAAAAAGATATATAGTTTTTCTTCTCAATTATTAGCAACTCATTTGCATCCTTTTGTCAGGATATGCTAAATGACTTTACTTAACGTCAACGTGTCAGCATTATTTTTCAGCTTAGCATCTGAGTGGGCATGGCCAAAAACAACAACTAAATTCCAGCTATCCCCATTAAATGTTTCATGTGACGATAGAGATCAGGTTCCGTAATACTTTTTTTCCGTAGAAATTACTTATTCGGATTTGCAATTCACTAGTTATAAGAACTGATTTAATTTATAAGCGTCAAAAAATTATCAAATTTTTGTTTTAATTTTTGTATTGAAGATAAAGATTTAAACAACAAATCATAGTGTGTTGATCACATATTTTTAATTTTTCTCAAACGATTATATTTCATCACGTGTTAGTCAAATCAAAATTGGTGTAAATTTTGGCATGATATATTTTGTTTGAGAGAGCGTTTTGAAGTATCTCATTGTTAGTTTTTATATAAACCACATTGTATCTAGACACTAATGTGAAAAAAGTGAAAAATTTCTTCCATCATATATTTAAAAGTGATGTGTTCCTAAAATCTCAAATTTAATACCTTTTGGTTTAATTATAACAACGTCCTCAATGATTGATCCGAGTGCTTCTTTATTACTAATTATAATAATCGTGAAATTATTTACATGTTTAATAAATTCATCAATTCATAACCTTAAATTTTTAATATACAACTTATTCTAGTTTTTCACAAAGAATGTGAACCTACTAAATTCTAACCTTGCTATATCAATAAGATTTTAACTTGGGAAATGTGGTTTACTCATTTCTTTGTTTTGTGTTTCTAATTACGTGGTAGCTTAGTTTTAGAATCATACACTTCCGACTAGTTAGGCTTTTCTGATCGTCTAAAGCTCGGTAGTATTCTATGCTTCGATTGGGTTAGTGGGAATCCGCTTGGGAAGAATCAAAAACAGGTATCCTTAACGGTAGCAAATATTATCAAATCACTGTATCTCAAATAAATAAATATCAATTAAGAAAAATATCAAATCAAAGGTAATGGAACTTATCTGTCTGTACATTTTATCTAAGCATGAAGCTTCGTATTGCCACTTGCTAGTGCTCTTTTTGGCTGTTTGGCAACCTGTAAAACGTTGAACTATAAGATTACAGCTATGCCTATGATCTAATAAAAAAACTGCGAGGGGTTATTTCTTTAATAGTTGAAGAATTGTACTTCGGCGTACGTATTCATTGATCTTTCATCCTTATATAGGAGATTACAATCTAGGTTTCCAAGTACAACTAGGATTCTTGGTTACAATATATACGATATGATTCTACTGCCTTATCAGGATTACAACCTGTATTAGGACTCTAAACATGTGACTTAAACTGCACAACACCTCTAACACTCCCCCTTCAAGATGGAGAGTGGAGATCACACACTCCCAGCTTGAACACGAGGTTGTGGAAGCGATCAAGGCCCAATGCCTTAGTGAATAAGTCGGCCAGCTGGGATTCCGTGGCAATCTTCTGCGGCAAAATCTCTCCAGACTAAACTCGCTCTCAGACAAAATAGCAGTCCATTTCCACATGTTTTGTCCGCTCATGATAGACGGGGTTTTGTGTAATATGAAGAGCTGCCTGGTTGTCACAAAACAGTGGAGTGGGATTCCTGTAGATGATCCCCATGTCACTAAGCAACCATCGCAACCAAATGACTTCACTAACAGTGACAGCCATTGCACGGTACTCAGCTTCAGCAGATGAACGTGCTACCACACTTTGTTTCTTGGACCGCCAGGAAATTGGAGAACCTCCGAAAGTAATAAAATAACCAGTTCTGGATCTTCTGGTCATCGGACATCCTCCCCAGTCTGCATCACTGTAGGCAATTAATTGCATAGATGGATTGTTGTTTAGTAAGATACCTTGGCCGGCAGTAGACTTTAGATAACGAACTAAGCGATCCGCTGCTTCAAGGTGAGGTACTCGTGGTGACTCAACAAATTGTGATAAAATGTTGACAGCATATGTGATATCAGGTCGTGTAATAGTGAGATACATCAAACAACCGATTAACCGACGGTACTGGCTGGGATTTCCGATCAGAACTCCATCCAATCGAAGACGATGATTTTGCTCTATAGGAAAACCACTCGGCCTGGAATCTTCTTTTCCACACTCTTTGATAATATCCAAAGTATATTTGTGCTGACTCAGCACAAGACCAGTGGAAGTTCGAGCTGCTTCAATGCCCAGAAAGTACTTCAAAGCACCCAAGTCTTTTATACCGAATTGTGCATGAAGTCGCCTCTTCGTGTACATTAGCATATCCGCATCACTCCCAACCAAGATCACGTCATCGACATAAACCAGCAGACAGAGAATAAGTAGTCCTTTCTGCCATACAAAGAGAGCATGATCTGCACGAGACCATCGATATCCCATTGAAAGCAACACATTTGTTAGTTTGTTGTACCAACTGCGAGGAGCCTGTTTCAGACCATAAAGGGATTTGTGAAGACAACAAACCCGAGTATCTCCCCTTTTCACAAAGCCCTGTGGGATGGTCATGTAGACTTCCTCCTGAAGGTCACCGTGTAAGAAGGCATTGTCCACATCAAGTTGGTGAATCAGCCAATGCTTTTTGACAGCGAATGCCAAGAGACAACGGACGGAGACAAGCTTGGCAACCGGGGCAAAAGTCTCATGATAGTCCACCCCCTCAATTTGTTTGAATCCACGCGCCACTAGTCTGGCTTTGTAACGATCAACCTCACCATTGGGCTTAAATTTTACCTTATACACCCACTTAGAGTCCACATCGCGCTTGTGAGCTGGTAGAGGAACCAAGGTCCAGGTACCATTATGTTCAAGAGCATCAATCTCCCTTTTCATGGCAAGGCACCAACACACGTGTTTGACAGCGTCTTCAAACCATTTAGATTCGCTGTGCTCAACAACAGAAGCAAGAAACACACGGTGGAAAGGAGAAAACTTCGAGTAGCTGACAAAGTTAGATAAAGGATATACCTTGGAGGGAGCAATTAGAGCAGTAGACTGTACGGTTGGGGCGAGAGAGGGCGACAATATGATCTCATAATCCTAGAGTCGAGCCGGAATTTGTGTAACATGTTCATTACGTCGGGGAGGATCGGGTGGCAAGATCGTACCAGGAATGGCAGGTCGGCTGTCTACTGGAATAGATTCGGGGTGAGGTGGAGATATGGGACTGTCAGGTATGGGAGGTTGTAATATAGGAGCAGCAAGTGATACATGTATAGTGGTGGTATCAGTTGTAACTAGTGGTGACAAGGGAACCGGATGCACATCTGTCTCAACCGTCATAGGACCAGAATTATCAAGACGAGGGGGGTCAGGAACCTAATACGGAAACTTGTCCTCAACAAATATGACATCCCGGGAGACTAAGAATTTATTCGAGGCTTTATCGTAGACCTTATAACCTTTCTAACCTAATAGATACCCGAGGAATACACATGGAGTACTGCGAGAATCAAACTTAGAGTTTCTATGAGGTTGATGAACGTAGACAAGACATCCAAAGACTTGAAGTTCATGATAGGATGGTTGACGACCAAATAATATCTCATAAAGAGTTTTATAGCCTAAGACACGAGAAGGAAGCCTATTGATTAAGTGGGTGGCTGTGAGAATACATTCTCCCCAGAAATGTAGTGGTAGATGAGCTTGAAAACGAAGAACACGAGCAACTTCTAGGACATGTCTATGCTTACGTTCTACGACACTATTCTGTTGTGGGGTATACGGACACGAGGTTTGACTGAGAATGCCATTTTGTTCATAGTAGGACATCAATTCCCCGCAAGTAAATTCTAGACCATTATCAGACCTAACACACTTGACTTGTTTATTGAATTGGTGAGCTATCATGGTACAAAATGTAACTAATTTGGTCTTAACTTTAGACTTATATTTCATCAAGAATGTCCAGATCCCACGATTAAAATCATCGACAATAGTAAGAAAATAATGTGCACCCGTAGATGAGGGAACTTGATAAGGTCCCCAAATGTCACAGTGGATAATCTCAAAACAGGAGGTAGTTTTAATGGAGCTAACAGGGAAAGAAAATCTGGTATGTTTGGCTCGGATGCAGGAGTCATAATGCCTAAGGGAACTACTGGAATTATTTGAAATGCTAGGGATATGTTGCATGGTCTCACAGGAGGCATGTCCAAGACGCTGGTGCCATCGATCAACATCATCTACTTTCCGAATCATCATTGCCATGCCCTCTCTTGGAGACTCGAACTGATAAAGCCCATTGCACAGTCTACCCACTCCAATCAACCTCCTCGTAGGTAAGTCCTGTATCACACAAGAATCAGGCAAGAAGGTAAATATGCAATTGAGGTCTGCTGTCAATCTGCTGACAGATAATAAATTGCACTTAAATTTTGGAATGAATAACACCCGCTTCAACATTATGCTATCTGCCAAGTGGGCAGTGCCGATTCCCTTAATATCAACTGTGTCACCATTGGGAATTTTTACTGACGAAAGTGTGGAACTTCGGGTAAAACTTGTAAGCCAATGTGAATTACAAGTGATATGGTCCGTTGCTCCAGAGTCAATTACCTAATAAAGAGGTTCAGTGACATTACCAGCCATATTTGCCAAGGGTTCGGTTGTTGATAGTCCGGTCAATGCCTCACTCTTTCCACCAAAATGCTTCATAAGACTGTTAAATTATTCAAGAGTAAATCTCGGAATAGGACTCTCTTGAGATACACCTTGTGCATTGACCTGAGCTGCACGTGGGAAGGGTCGCGCATTGCTGAAATTTTGGCCACGCTCCTTGATGTCTTGCTCCTCCGAATCACGAGTGGGACAACGGTTCCAGTCAGATAGATAGCCTATCAGTTTGAAGCACCCTTCCGCAACATGGCCCACTTTATTGCAATGAGTACACCATGGCTTATTATCACTTCTTCTGCCAGTAGATGCACTCGGATTAGTAGGAGATGCTCTCGGTGGGAGTTTATTCCTGCGAACAGCTTGAAAGGCAGCAGACTCGTTAGTTGCACGGCGAGTCACACTTAAAGCACGCTGCTGTTTGTCTTCCGAGACCATATGATAAGCTGTCCCTAGGCTTGGCAAAGGTTGCGTGCTTAGAACTTGAGTCTTAATAGTGCTAAACACATCATCCAAGCCCATGAGGAAATCATAGAGCTGCTTTTTTGCTCTCATATCCGATACTTGTTTCTGTAAACCACAGCTGCAGCTTGAACAGGAACATCGCGGTAACGGATTGATGGCCTGTACCTCATCCCATAAAGCCTTGAGTTTAGTATAATAGGTTGAGACAGAGGACCCATCTTGTCGGAGGGTAGTGATCGTCCGCCTCAATTCATAAGCTCTAGGTGCGCTTCCCTTTCCGAATCTCTCAGAAATATCAACCCAGATTTCACGAGCAGATGTTGCATACCGAACACTGCTCAGCACATCTTTGTCCATGGTAGTCTTCAGCCAGCCTTTGACCATTGCATCAGCCCGAAGCCAGTAGCTCAGATCATTCGAGCTTGGTGTTGGTCGGGCGAGAGTTCCATCAACAAAGCCTATCTTGTTCTTTGCATAAAGAGCATTCGTCATATCGTTCACCCACTCTCCATAGTTTCCATCATGACGTAAGTCGGTAACGAATACTTGACCTGGATTATCCGATGGGTGGATATAAAATGGCGACATCATATCCAGACTTCCAGCCACGTGCATCGTGATTTGGCTGGTAATCGGAGAGGCCGATTCAGATCCACCATCTTCAGTTTCCCTCCTTCCATCGGCTCCTTGGGACATCTTGCTAAGAGACAGGTTATGATGAATAGGTTTAGGGTTTGTTTTACAAGTTTCGCTCTGATACCATGAAGAATTGTACTTCGGCGTACGTATTCATTGATCTTTCATCCTTA
>SOPF01025796.1:18252-28526 GCA_012979155.1 Hypericum perforatum
AAATGACAGTACCTAGAATAGGGTGGATGGCTGAATGTTCTAGATTTTGTAACGACAAAAATTTAATTTGAGCCCCCAAAATTTACGGTGCTTAATTAGCCGCTCATCGAATCAAATATCTACTACTAGCAACCAACCTAATTACTTGACGTTTCATCTAAATAATCAGACAGGATCACAAAAAGGTTGTCTCTAATTGGCCATAGATATCCTGCCTCAAAAGTGGATGTCAAGATGATTTAGACTAAGATACCATCTATAACATCGAACCACGAGTGGTTGTCATGTTTAATTGAAGTGCTGTAGTTTTCAAATTCTTTAAATTCATGATCTAATTTCCCTCAAATATAATAAGTAGTACAGATTTATTTAGGTTTTTTATATCATATTGTTTTTTGGATATCATTGTGTTGACTAATTTATGTTCGAGTAAAATAAAACTTTCGAAATGCTATAAATTTTTTCTAATAAACTACTTAACATTGATATTTTTCAAATGTTTAAACTCAATATATTTTATTTTTTTTCCAAGTATTTGGATATGAAAAAATATGATTAAAACATGGACATTGCTGAAAACAACATAAACAATTAAACAGTACAAGGCACCACTTACTTAAAGTCAATGACAAGGTTAACATAAAGCGACACTGTCTTAATTACAGCGTCTCGATCATCAACCTAAGTGGGACCCTAGTTACCCCAACAAAATAGCTGATATGATTTGAAATCCTTAAGGTGGGTAAGTTACATTGTCGATGGCTCACTGAACAAACATATGGGTGAGAGGAGAAGAAGTCTAAGGTTCATGTGCTATTAAATTATTGGAGTGCATGTAGCTTCTTTGTGTCAAATTGTAGAAAAAGGGAGGTGCTAGGGTTGCGTCCACTAAAAATTTACACCTCCAGGGGGTCCCATGCATGTACACTCACTCAGGAATCAACCTTGCACCTAATAAAAATTAAGCTTTATATATCTTTTAAAAATATATGTTTTAAACTTCATTCAGAAGTTGAATATAAACATCATATACGTTAAGGAGAATAACTAACGTGAGACAATAAAAATTTCATAATTTTTTTAGCCTTATAGATCTGTTAGAGCAAATGTAAAATTTTTACCCAAATATATATGAGTACCAGGTTCACTAGAATATTATTTTAACACGTAAATTAGTTTTACCAAAGATGATAAATGAGTTTGGGTTCGGATATTTTGTTTGACAAGCGAATTTTCGCTTGAAATGGTAACAACTCTTCTGTGAATTGACTGTTCTGCAAATAGGGAAATCTATGAAAGATTTGGTACAAAAAAGAGAGAGAGAGTGTGGCATCACTCAGCTAGTGCCGAGACACAAAATAGCAAAAAGATGCCCAGTGATAGTAGTATAGGAAAGTGAGGCTAAAAAGATAATTGACAACCCATGTATGATTTCCATTTTGTTGGTAAACAGCTCAAAGCAACAAAAATCAGATTTTGGTTGGAATGGGATCCTCAACCTCGTGTCCCATCCACACTTTATTCGATGTTTTATTAACTAACCGATTAATTTAAATTTAAATTATTTTGAATAACAATATATCGAAATTGAAATTTAAACTGCAAATCTGTGATTAAACTGGAGCAATGTGAAATTGTCGATATATGCATGCTAAAGTATTTCTGCATAAAATTACAATTTACTTCTGTATGCATCATTGTTCGTATAAATCTTCATCCTTTCTACAACGAATGGTTTACTAAATTTACGCTCTTTTTCACGTTGATTTCTTGCTACACTTGAAAACTATACCAAAATATAGGCAACATTATTCCAATGAATTAATTTTGTATACAAGTAAGTATTCAACTGCTGAATTACGAAAATTGTTTTATTGTATTGGGTAAACACGAAGTCATATAACTGGGCCAGTTTTAGGACTCAAGCCCGAGTTCCGGGTACCATGTGTCCATGTGCAGTTTAGACTTGGGGCTGTATTTTAGGCCTCAATACTCAAACAGGCTTACAATTTATAAGATTGGCATGGGAGAAGGGCCCAAATTGTAGCAGCTTCAGTACACGAAGTAAGAGCCCAATACTTTGACTAGAGGCATCAAATTATATTATCCGCTACCTTCCTTCAAATCGTAATTAATTTGAATTTAATTAACGAATTTGTATTTAAATTTCATGGTAAAAGAGATAATTGAGAGAACCAATCGTAAAGAACATATGTTAGTAGAATGTAATATCTTTAACATTAAATCACTTGGTATGATAGCTGCTTCACGTGAACTTTAGGTTTGTAGTCACTCTTTTGCTTTCCTTGGCTTTACGGCATCTAATGTTGTTTGGCTTATATATGTACACTTGGGAAAATAATTGTGCACTTTGATACATCCAATATTTGGTAAAATATGAGTATTAAATTATTAATGAAAATATTATCGAATATCGATATTCAGTAAATTTCGTAGAAATTCCTTACCGAATTCAATTCCTATTACTGATCCCCAACTTCCTATTATATAATTTTTTTAACCGAATTTACAGATTACCAGATTGTGTAGTTCGGGCTCTTTTATGGATTTTGTGTTGAATTTAGTGAGTCATTAATGCAATGAAGCTGGTTTTAGATAGACGATGGTATGCTGTTATTCATACAGGTCAAGTGCAACATAGTTTGGGCTCTTTCTACCAAAAATAAACATAGTTTCAGCTCAACCCATCATAACGGGCACGCTTAATTTCAGTTTGAAACCCAAACTAAGTTAAGCCCATCGCTGAAGTTTCAGTTTACACAAAAATAAGTTTATATCCTCGTATTGATAATATTTGATTCAGCTAGTGAATGACTAAAGAAAAACACAATTGTTTAAAAGAAAGTGAAATTTTTAGAATTATAATATGAATTTTTTTTTACAAAGTAGGTGTTTAAAAATAAAAAGTGCATTCTCAGTTTTCTATATAAAGTTGCTACGTTTTTTCCCAAACTAAAAAATATACAATTATGTCCGTCTGGGAAAAGTTTCAGATCTTTATTGTTTGGTAGGCGCAACACCTTTTGAACTTTTTTTAACACTCCACCTGAAAGGACATTCCTAGAAAAATCCTTCCTGCAATAGTTTGAGAATATTTTTTATTTTTGGATAAAGATAATGCCCATAGCCGGCGAGCACAATTTCTTTTAGTGGGAAGAAAACAAAACATATGACTAGGAGTTCAATCCGTTCATCTTTTAATTACAATAATACAAAGTTGATCTAAGTGTTAAAAAAAATTTGAATGACATTTTCGACACATATATGGTTCGAAAAAACTACTCTTCACATTAAAATTAACATTTTTTATTTAAAATGATGCTACCACATTGATTGTGTAAATAGTCGAAGAGAATAGTTTAACTCGGTGCTAGTAAGTTCTTAAATTTTTTGGTTGATTACTAGAATTCTAACAAGTAACAATAAAGTAGTTGGGGATAACAAAAGTAGTCGTAAATTTTTTAACATCCATGGGAACAAATATAGGAGGAACAACGATACATCATATAGTTTGGTCATTCATGAAACCGAGATGATCGTCGATACATATATGCGAGATTATACCTCCAACCTTAAATTTCTACTTATACTGAGCCATTGAGTAAATTAGCTAACGTACTCATATACCTATTACCTTATTTATAAAAGATACCCAATAAATAATACAGCCCTTAAAATATATATTGTAAACAAAACTTTAGATATGCATAATGCATATATGCTTTTATCACGGGAAAAACTCGCAAGATACACTAGTTCTTTAGGCCAATGCCTTATTAAGACTGATCGCTTTAATATTTCAGCTGTATGTCATACATTTCTCATGTTCTATAATTTATTAAATCTCTTACCTCACTGGGGGGGACCCCGTCGTTACTTGCAATCTGGATGACCTTAAATTTCCACCCTTCTGTCTCCACCAAGTTGGATTATTTTTACCGGTACCTAGCTTGTTTTATAATCAAGGTTCTCTTCCCGTCGCAACTTGCTCCTAGATTAGAGGGACAATTGTCACTCCACTCGGTTCGGCAGTAGAGGAAAAATAAATAAACAACATGTTATAAGTTCCATTTATGAAATATCTTTAATAAGTAGTTTGTCATAATCCAGTAGACTCATTTGAACAATTTATGGATATTAGTGAGGTAACAATCAAGTGACCAATATTTTTTAAAATTGCAATTTATGTAGATACTCACTCAATCTAATGTTCTAAATTTTGAGCTGGGCAAATTTTTTGTCAAGTAATATTAAAAAATAATCAATTTTCAACAAAATACAAAGGAGAGCCCTAATCTAGCTAGAAAATGATAATTTATAAATCATTTAATATACTGACTCATTGATGCAGCAAACAACATATACGAACTCTATTCTAAAAAAAAAATATACGAACTCTTTCATACGTAATACTAAATACTAGCTTAAAAAGAATTAAATGGCTTTGAGTAATGGATACCAATTAAATTCTATTTCCTTTAAACCGTCTTCATACCGACCATCATGCACTATATCTATGATTAATTAAATAACGTTCTTCCGACATTTACTCGGAACTAAATTACAACAGGTCTAGATTTCTGATCACGCTTAATTAATTTATTATCCTGTCATAATCGGCATGCAATTGGTCACCGCCTTGTTTATTAAATTATGTATAGCGAGGCCATTGTGATGCATGTTTTGTCTTCGCTGCCTGCCTTAATTTTTAAGAGATTTGAGTACTGAAAGATCTATTTAGAAGCGTAATTTTTAATCAATAATGATTGAATAAAAAAGTCTCTCACACAATTGAACTCCTTTATTACTTGGATTAACTCTTAACTTTTTATTTTATAGCATAACATGATATTTGTTTCAATTTGTAATTATTTTTGTTAGAATATTGGGATTAGGACAAGATCTAAGAAGCAAATCAATTAAATAATTTATTTGACTGACTTCCAATTAAGTATTACTTGCGTTCTTACTTGGGCTTCTTCATATTCACATCTTGCAACACGAGGTCGTTGAACAACAAGAAGATCTATTTACCTAGAAACGAGAAAAGAATTCAGTGCAGGACTGTCCAAAAATGGAGGAGGCTTTCAAATAATGGGTTTCCAGACATAATTTTTAAATTTTGCCTTGTTCTTGGAAATTTTAAAAATCCCCATCTTTGCAAGGAGTATGTTGATAGTAATATATGCACCTAAACTAATTTTAAGAAAAAAGAAGTTAAACTCGAGAAGAGTTAAGTGAACTGATAATAAAATTACAAAAAAACATGAATGATTTCCAAGAAGTTTTTCAACTTTTCACATCTCATCATAAAATGGAATCTACATTAGTCTCATAAATTTCTGAAGCCAACAACAATATAGTGAGATTCTACTCACAGTGAGCATCATCAGTAGTACATGATTTGTTCCTCAGCCTTGGTTTCTTCTAACAAATAATTGTTGCAACTGCTAGTGCTAATAAGCTGCTTAATCTCCTCTAACCCATAATCAGCAGGATTATCTCCCCATAACCCATTTTTCTCATTCTCTTTACTCCAAACATTAGCATCGCCATCAGATGAACTGCAGCTAGTTTGGTCAGCTCCAATCATCAGGAAGCTGTCTTTCACTTGACCATAGTGGTGCAAGGGACTAAAAAGGCTTTCTTGAGGTTGAAGGTTTGAGGAAAATGGAGAGATGGGTTCTGTGAAGGACCTTGGGAGAGTGTATTCCACCCTTTGCGGGTGAGCTAACTCCAAAAACCCGTGCTCGGTTTGAATTGCGGGCTGAGGTGAAGATGGTAATGATGAGGCTTGGAAGAGAGGTGAACAGCTTGAGTTGATGATGGCCTGGTGAAGTAATTTCCTTTGGGTAAGTGAAGGGAGCAAGGTCATGAGCTTCTTCTTCAACTTGGTGTTCCAATAGTTCTTGATGTCATTATCTGTTCTCCCTGGTAACTGAGCTGCAATTATTGACCACCTGCAAATTTTGGAGAAAAAAAATTAGCACTTAGAAGAGGAAGTAAAACAAAGTGAAATTTAAGACTTTTTTCATGAGGAATTTTTCGAAGGACTTTGTGATTTTCTAGTATCCGCTATCGTATTTATGAACAAAAGATTAATTTAATAATTGAAGCTTGACGAGTCCTAAAGAAGGCAGCTCTCATGTAGTGTTTTTCTCAAAGATTTAACTCAAGACCAACTTTGAGAAGAAGTTTTATAATTTTCTGTGATCTTTCACTTTTTGATAAAGTTGGAAAGATATTTGAGCAGTTTATATAAGTCACCTTGGTTTGTTATTGTCTTTTGGGAAAAAATGATGGGTTTTATCCATTTCCCAAAGCAACTTGGAAAAGTAAGTTTAGGATTTAGGACTACACATGGAAAAAAAGCTGATAATAATAAAGTACCTGCTTCCAATGTTTGCAAAAAGGGTGCAGATAAGTCTATCTTCTTCTTCAGAAAATTCTCCATGCTTAAGGTTTGGTCTCAGGTAGTTTAGCCATCTCAGTCTACAGCTTTTGCCACATCTCTTGAGCCCTAGAACCAAGCAACACATAGATTTTTTTTTTGAGGGGTTGAACCAAGCAACACATAGATTCATTTGAGCATAAAGAAGGTGCAAGTAGATAGATTGAAGATCATTTGGATGGAAAGTTCAAGTTCGAGGGCCAATTGGACCAGTCAAGAGAGCAACAACGAAGAAACTAAAGGGCTCGTATCATAAAGGATCTCACATAAAACCTAACATAAAGAGTAACTTAAAGTAGCAGTGGACCAATATATGAATATACCTGCTTTTTGTGGAAGGGAAATCCAATTCCCACCTGTTCCATGCTTCTCTATGTACTCCTTGAGCTTTGCATCTTCTTCAGGAGACCATGGACCTTTCTTGACATTAGCCTTGTCACAGCAAGGAGCTCTCCCCATGTCTCCTCCTCCTAATTTCTCTCTAACCCTTTTCAGCTTGTGAGAAGGTAGAAAACAAGAGGAAGGAACGAAAGTTCTTCAAGTTTGACAAGTTGATGGAGAGAGGTGAGGTTGAAGGGAAGGCACCTTTGTGTTTAAAAGGAATATATAAGAAGCTATTGGATAATTAAAAAAAGTTGTGAACAGAAGTCAAAGAACAGGGTTCTCAAATGCCAATCCTGTCCCATTTTTCAATTGTTGTTTATTGGATACCACTAAACATGAAATTTCGAATTTGAGTCTTTAAAAAATTAAATAATATTAAATATTTATACAAAAATTTTTGCTATTTTTTAAAAATAATATTCAATTTAAACATGAATTAATCGATTTAATAATTATCTAGATACACGCAATTTCAAATAAAAAGTGTTGGTTATTGGATTAGCTAACAGGGAAACACAACATAATCAAATATCAATGATTTAGGTGCTTTCCTGGACCAACCATTGTACTTGGTCTCTTTTTAAATTAAGTCGGACAAAAGAATCCAAAGTCCACCCAAGAATTAATACAAAATTAATGTTTAACTGAAAATGACGGGAAGGGTTTATTCTTCTCTCGTTTTGATTAAATCGTATAGGCCAAGTCTAGGGTGAGGACCAATACATAAGATACTCAATAATACCATATTATTCCAATTGAATCACATTGATAATTGCACCTTTGATAAATATTACGTACTCATCTTCTATTGCACACTTACTACACGTAGAAGATAGACATTATACACATGACTCAGAAAGTGAGACTTGAACTTCTCCTGTTTTTTAGGTCAACTAAACGTAATTGATATTTTCTACATAAAAACATATAATATTAATTATTTTAGTATTAAAGTGTCAAATAGTTAGAAATATTATTTTATTTTATTGGAAAACTTATAGTTTTTAAGTATTAAAATCATATTTAGTTCCTTTAAATATAAGACCTACAAAATGTATACTTTATTAAAAATATTGTTTTTTGGTCTAGGTCACTCAGTTTAACCAAGTGAATTGGTCGACGCAATTGATTGAATCAATTGCCAATGTCGTTGACCAACATCTAGGTGTTGGTGAAATACGAATTGAGATTAGTCCTGAGCTGCACTCCGACTAATACGATCGCTAGTAAAGTCGCACTTCAAGAACCATGCATTTATGAGTCACAGTAAGGTATTAGCTATCATACCGCAAGTACTTAGAACTATTAAAATGTGATAGAGAAAATTTTGCTGTTCTTTAGTTAATCAACTTAAGATCACTAGTTAAAGTTTTTAAATTAGTCGGTGATCGAAAATTTATTCTTTAATTACATGTAAGTAGTCGTTATCATACTATAGGCTATCATACTACATATGTGAATTGGCCTTGTCATTTATCGCTCTTTTACATTATCTGAATTCAAATACTCTACTTAAAAATAGAAAACACAAAAAATTAGGATTTGATATAATGTATTGACAAATTAAAACCTTACAAAACTATATAAATTTTGAGAAATTGAATTATTCAGTTGAGTGAATCAATTTCTGTCAAATATTACATAAGATGAACAAAACGAGTCTTCTTCACTTTAAAACTCTAAAACCGTCTTAAAACATGGAGGCTATTATATTTATCCACCTTCTAAAATTTAGAACAAATAACCAATATCAAAATCCGGGATAATGACACTCGAAGCCATGTGATATATACTACTAATAGCTTGTACTTGGACATAAGTGTACTCCATTATTGGTCTGTTAGATATGACTTTAATAAGTTTGATTGACAAAAGCTAATTACGAGGGCGAAGACCACATGTTTTTGGGTTTCCGAAAGTCTATTGGGGTCCCATGTCTGCTTTTCGAATCGTGTGTGATAATCGTAGAAAGCAAATTGTAATGTTATGGCTGAGATCGGCGATAGTGGTGCTATTAATTTAATGGATTAGCCTGCTTGATACTTCTTTATTATATTATCATACGAAGCCTTAGAAACAATAAGAACCAGATTCGGATACGTAAAAAAATAACAACTCAGATTTAAAAATTAACTTCCAACACGACTGATTTCATATATTTTGTCATACAAATAGTTTTACAAACAAACAATGAAAAATATTTTTCAAATATTTTTCGAAATGTCACCCAAAAAAGGTGAACTTCTGGTTCATCGTAATTTTGATTTACTTGTCAAATTAGCCATAATAATGATTCTCGTAGGCTATTGAGATTTTATTTACTAGTTAGATGCTTAATTACTAGTGGTATCGTTCCGTTTGATCTCGGATGATTGTATCACATTCGGATCTAATTTGTCATAATTATAATTTTAATACAAATTAAAAATATTCAATATTTATCGGCTTGCTGTAAGTCAGCAAATTGTGTACAAAAATAAATTAAAATATGGTTTATGACTTTGAGTCAAAGAAAAACAAAATTACATACTCCTAATAAATTGTTATTTCACAAACCAAGCTATGTAGTCTAGAATACCGAATTTAATCACTATGTGGTTAATTTTTTTGGAGCGATGTACTGACACATCGGAGCGTACTTAATATCTCAAACGATTTTACCAAAAAAAAAAAAAATCTCAAACGACGTCGCGGAAATACAGGGTACTCTTATTCGACGAAGGTGATCGGAGTTCACCTACGCTGGCGTATTAAACGCCATCGATTCGCTCTCTCCCACCTCCGTTCCGATCCTACTTCTCCTCCTCCTCCTCAGGTTGCACGCTTGTTAAAGTTTTGGTAATGACTTGTATGTGCTTGTTTACACCAATGGATATAGAGGCTGTTTTAGAACGTACATTACCAACACTTGGAACTTGAGTGGTTTATATTTCTTCGTCACGTGCTCATTTGGACAAATCTTCTAATTTAGGTCTGAAGAATCGCTTTCTATGCATGGATGGAGGTTCTGTTGTTTAAGACAGCAATACGTTTTGTAGACCACTTGCTAGAGTTCCTCAGAGCGATGCTCTCCGCGTGTGCTTTTAGTTATCCCATCCTACGGTGTACGACTTTTTGTTGACTTCATTTTCCTCAGAATAAAAAAAAAAAGATATCTTGTCGTTGGAGCTAAATCAGTTTTGTTATATTACTGGAGCTATATTTTAATTGACAAGTTTGAACTAAACTGGCGCAAATTAATTGGGCCAAAAGTCAAAACCGTTGGGAAACAAATATAGGACGGTAGATTAATTTTGAGTAGACCATGTTCTGTATTAGTAGGAAAAAACTCTCGTCCTGAATGAAACAGAGGATTAAAGGTGGATCTCGAGAGCTGGTGGATTTGGATTTTCGAGGGGGAAGATCAATTGTTCCTCCC
>SOPF01025798.1:0-12075 GCA_012979155.1 Hypericum perforatum
ATCTCTCAAAGAGGAATGGGAAATCTTGTCCGAAGATCAAGACGAAGGTGTCGGTTCGCTTGATGGAAAGCCGCAAGTGAGCTCCATAACCATTTCTTGTCCCGGCGATGATCATACTTCCCGATCCGAGGCACGTGCCATGGTAGTTGTGCATCCCCAATTCGAGGGTAAGCAACATGTGGAACTGAATGCTTTAAGTGTCTCAGTTGATGCATGACTATGCTCAAGAAGGAAGCATTGGTGTTGGCCTATATGTATATAAAATGTACATAATTCTAAACGATGACAACCACATCTCTGTACAGTTAAAAGCCAAAAAATTATTAAACCTCCAAGATTGTACACCTTGAACAGAATACTGATTGAAATAGCTTCCAACTTCACTTGTGGTTTCACCTTCATGATTTCCAAGTTGTATATCATTTGTTGTACGACTGTAACATACACATCGTTATAAAAAAAATACGCTTTAAAAGGGTCTGACATTTTCTCATCTGATGGTGGTCGATTTCGAATATTAAAAACAAGTTGTATGAGTGTAAAATACATATTAGACAACGTTCGAGTTATGGTCCGATTTCAACATCATCTCGTCAATACCGAGGACCTTCTTCCTATCTTTGTAATATAAGCCAGATAATTAATTACTACACAGATAAGTAGAGTTTCTCCAAGTTTTACTTGCCATTTGAACCCGAAGTGGATCTTTGGTCCAAGTCATGTAATCAATATGTACTAGCAAATGTAAGCCCTCGTACCCTTCAAGAAACTTCGTTCCTCGATACAACTCTTATTGCTGCGAGACAATAAAATGGTTTGGCCGGTAGTTATTAATAACAAAACTTTTCAATTCTATGTGGCCAAATGGTATATGGAATATCATAGTTGATTCAATTAGTAAGAGACTCAGATACACTTTGAAAATTTCGGGTTCAAATTTTCTAAATTAAAAAAGACTCTATTAGAAGAGTCAATCTTAAGTAAATTTTGACAATACTCGATTTTAAATATAAGAGAGTTACCTAAATATATATTTGGATCAAAATTAAAAAAGAAAAGTAATTTAAATACCATGTGGTTTTCCGAAAAATTACTTTAATATTATGTGATAAAAAAATTTATCAATTAAGTCAAATCTCTTCCAATTAAAATCAATTAGGTTTACGGACAACTACCCGAAATATGCTGCTCGGAATGCTACTTGGACATCAAATTTTCCGAATGACATAGTGCCACTTGGATCATATTCCATCCTCTGTCCTCTTTCTTCCTCTTCTTTATCTCTCCTCTAAAAAATCTTTTATCATTTTCTCTTTTTGTTCTAGCCTAACTAAAAAGTTTTGAATTCAAATAATTAAAAAACATAACATTGTCAATATTTATTAAGAGAGTTTTTCCATCATTTCTCATCCAACTTGAGCTTAGATTACATAAACATATTATTAGTTTCTTCAATCTCATTAATCAGGCTTACATAAACATATTACTGATACTGCAACATTATTCCAACCACTTCATAGCCCATAGGCCTCGGATTAGTGCATGTAGCACCTCCAATTATATAGTTCCTCATATGGGAAAAAAAAAGTTTAAAAAAAGGCAATTGGAATTGCCTTGGGTACAATTCTTGATTAAATCCCTGCAGATTAATCAACCTTTTTAATTTCGACATTGTGAATAACCAAGCCTCCCTTCCACCGGCCAGACCAAACCTCGTACAAACCGAAGTAGATGTTCTTGTCCCCTCTATTCTCAATTTTAACAGAGCATTTGGCCTCCGACGGCTTCGTGGTGAGGTTAGACATGTCTAGCTTCTGCCACGTTTGGCCTCCTGTCTTGCCCGGTTTGGCCATGACCCGAACCGAGCAATTGGTCCAACCGAACGCACCCTCAGTGAGTGACACCTTGAAGATCACCTCGTACTTCCCGGGTTCGAGTTCGACGTCTTTGGTTGAACCGTCTTCCTGTTTTGATTTGAGACCCTCGGTTGAACCGGTTACTTGGAGCCAACACACTTGGACCAGCTCCGCCCTATCTCTGCTTATTGCAATATTATTAATTATCAAATGTTGACGATTCATAATCTATGGTATTATAACGTTATTAAATATGTAATATATTATATATATATATATATATATGAACATAAATACTCACTTTTTTATATTCCAGTACCGTGTGTCCTTACCCCATACGATGCTCAACGCTCCTGGTGGAAATATATACACTCCTCCCTGAAAAAAAGGCAGTTCCATTGTTTTAAAATCCGAAAAATATTGATACGATATTAACAATGGTTTGTTTTACACCAAAATTTAGATAACGTTTGGATTGAACAAATGAACAGATTTATATAGGCATAATATACAGAATAACAAAGATTAGGAGAAACTATATGGGCAAATTGTGCTACTAACCTTGGGAATCTCCACCATACTCATGTCTGCTTGGGTATGTGAAGATATCTTAGCCATGCTGGTTTTATGAGGGATGGGTTTTGGGATGTGAATTTGTGAAGACACTCTGATGTATGAGTCCCTTATTTATACCTAGACACAAAAAGAAATGACATCGATCAAAATAACAAGTGAATTTTGCTTTAGTTTAATTAAATTTTGAGTTGAAGTTCTAAGTAATGTATTAGTAATAAATATTAGTTAAAAGAGAATTTTTCAAAAGCACTATATAGTCTAGACTTGAATTAATCTGTGGATTAGTACCGAATTATATATAAAAAATGAAGACATAGAATAAAATGAGAATGCGAAATTGAATCCAAAGAGAAGAAAATAATGGAATACAACTTGGCAGAGATAAGGGAATCAAGCAAATTGGTTGGGCGTCTATACAAGAATGGAACCTCTTTTTGATAAGAGACAGCGACTTCTTCCTGAAATGACCCTCCAGATTCGATTCTCGCTTAACATGACAATAAGTATGGATCATCATCCTTCACAAATCGTATACAAAAAGCTCACTCAAACGAGTCCAAATTTTACTTGGAAAATGATAAGTTCATATCGATTGATCTAGACGATCAGTCATTTTGCCGAAAATTACAAAACTAAGGAGAACAAAAGAGTGATTGAGCGTACAAAGTCTAGATTCTATGACTCGGAGAAAAAAATGGTCGAGAAACTTCTGATCAATTGTTGCACCGTCATGCAATATCGCATGATTTAGCTAGATGAATTTCTCATAGGTACATGAAGTTTAATTCATTACGAACTAGACAAATTGATATCCTGTGATCGATGCGAGATTCGTACCACTACAAACTCAAAATGGTCACTCTCAGGCATTTTATTGGTGGATTGAACTTCTGTATTGTGTGAAACGAACATTTCAGAATTGACTAGAATCGTGTAACTTCAGTGAACGTCACCGTTTTGCATATACTCATATTCTTTGGTACCACCTTTGTGTGTGTAATTGGAAATCGAATTTCAACTCAAACCCATTGGCAGACTTCGACCACTCAGTTATATTCCACAAACAAACACTTGTGCGGTGGTACGCCCACAAACAATATCGACAACCTTGGACGGCTCATATTTGTGTAAAAAGAAAATACTTGAAATTCGATTATCTACTTATAAATTAATCTAGTTTTAAATTATGTAGACTTGCAAAATATTATTCAAGATGGTTTGCTAGAAAAATAAGAATCGTTATTGAGGTACCCAAGCACACTAGGTTCAATAGGGATTGGTTCGAATAGAAGAACTTAAATGTTGCTTAAATTTATTCAAGTATTAAGAGACTCGGAAAAAATATGATCAAGTCCTTATCTAATGGCATTGGTACATTTTCATGTTTTCAGACAAGCTTGTCCCAGAATTTAGTTTGGTTGCCCTTGAAGAAAAATGGCACACAAGGAGAAAGTGGAGAACCACGAAACAGAAGAGAATCTGACGGGCCCAAAGTGCTTGCTTTTAGGAAAAGAACGGACCTAATCGAACGTCAATTAGTCGGCTAGACTCGAATATTCCGATATTGGATGGTATGAAGATAAAAAAGGACGGGCCTAATTAGTACGGTGACCTTTCTAAGAGTTTCCAGCTCTTGGTTGATGAGAATTGCTTGAAAAGCGAATCAAAACTCAGACTTGGCCACCCTTTTTCTGTCTCTGAATGCCTTCTCGTCAGAGTTCAAGAGGTTGTTAGAAAGCCAGAATCTGAACATATCATAACACAAATGTTGATAATCCACAGGCTTGGATGCGTAAGAACCATCAAGATTTTACCCGACTAAGAACATGAAACTTCGATGCCATCGATGGTTTAACTAGCGTGGCTTTTTTTTAGAGTAATTGCTGCAGAAGCTAGATCTTCCGGCATTACAGGCTTGTGCAGCTGCAGTTGTTAGAGAACTGAAATGAGCATATGGTTGATGGTTCATCGATATAAAGGCAGTAAGGTAAGCAGGCCGATGATAATCCACGTAAAGAGCTAGCTAGACAAAAATTAGGCCAATGACTTATCTCCTTGCTCAACAATGCCCGAAGACATGAACTTAATTGTAATTGCTTTCGACAAATAAAGACACGACCTTTTCTAAATCAGTAGCGCATAATAAGGAGGGAGTATCAAGAAAACTTACAGCGTCAGCGACGGAAAACCAATGAAACGATCTCAAAAAGGCATCATCTTGTGATGGTAGACTTTCATGATTCCAGTAAGTTATATTCTTAAACTTTGCTTTGGCCTCCCAACAATTGTTGTTATCTTCTGGTGCCCCACAAGCTTTTCTCTTGCCAAGATTCTTCTTTCCCAAAATAAAGCCTGTGTGTGAACTCATTTTACATAGTGCAGCTAGAACTGATATCACATCGGAGAATTCCATAACATCCTTTGATCAATCAATTATCTGCTTTCCGCCAGCTAAATAATTGCGGCAGTTTAAGATCTCACTCAAAGGAGAGCCTTTCCATGAACTAAAGAGAGAATGTAACAGTTGGTGGCCTATGAAACTAAATCATGGTCTTGACCTACAATTGAATTCCGCAACCGGTTGAGCAGGAAAGAGTCCCTAGAATTTGCAAGACACCAAGTATGACAGATACTACTAAGAAGTTTATTAAAAAAAGTGGCTCCCGTTGACCCTTTCCATGATCTAAAGCATTTGTTGCAGACATTTCCTATCAAGCTAAAAAGCCTGGACTGCGTAGATGGACCATGGAGGAACTCAATGACATTCCTTTGGCAAAAGAGATGTTCTTGTTGAATTAAGGACAAAACTATACTTACCATCCTTTTGTCAAAAGAACTGTTCTGGTTGAAATGAGTATTTACATACAAAATCCAAGCACGACAACACCTGACTTTCTTGTCCATCTCACTCATCCTAAACTCACACTTAAACTCCAGTGTACATTCTTCCACATTGAGGACAAAAGACACATTCACTCTTCTAACAGCTAATGGCATGACCTCTTAACTCCTTGGTTCTAACCGTAATGCAAATTCCAGTTCAACGCCAAAAAGAAAATTCGGAAAAAAAAAGGAAAGTAAAATAGAAAATCATCACGTACCAGAATAACCAGGAGGCAGAGGTACAGTGGCCCCTTGCAATCTCCTTCCCCGGAAATAAGCTTCCTCCACTCTCAACCCATCAACCTCCACACCTGCACATACAAAACCAAAACTACCCAGAATTTAAAATCCACAAAGGAACACACAAAACGCATAAAGTTCCAACCTTTTTTGCCTGGAACCCCATAAATGAGCCATAAAAATGGAAATTTTACGGGTATTTATCAAGTAATTCTTTTTCCTATAATTTTGTCGTGGTCACAATTGACAGTATCTAGACCAATAACTAAGATATGGAAAGTGAACCACACACAAAATCAAACGTACCCAGAACTTCAAATCCACAAAGGAACATCCAAACACACATAAAAGTTCCAATCTTTTGGCCTGGAAACCCACAAATGAGCCGTAAAAATGAAAACTTTACGGATATTTATCGAGTAATTTTATGGTGGTGGCTAAAATTCTAGCCATCGAATATACCAAATCAAATTTATACCATGAAGATGGTAAAAAATTCAGTATTTACCAGTGGGTTTAGGTTTGAAGTAGTCGGAAACGGCACAAGGACCGTCGAATTTGACGCAGCAAGGGAGGTTGTGGACGGTGCCGGTGAGATCGGGTGCACCTGATTCGCCGCCATCTTCGATGGTTAGGGTTCCTAAAAGCTTTATCGTCCCTGTGATGGGTCCCTTCCTCAACGGGCTGTCTCCTCCCATTAGCCCTCGCTTTTTTCTCCAACGGCGCTGAGCGCTCTCACTTCCCTCCCTCTTCGCGCGCTTTTTCCCTTTGTGTTGTTGGCGGGCTTTTAAAATCATTCGTATACTATCATCCGATATCCGAACAATTATCAATTAATTAAATGGAGTTTGGCTAGGTTAGATTTGATTAATTGGAGTTTAGCTTGATATTAATTCTAAGTGGTACATCACTTAAGATTAATATCAAGCTAATTTATAATTTGGGTAGTCAAGGGGAGCGTCTCCAGACAAAAAAATAATCTCTAAGACCACTTGCAACAGCGCCCTTCCCCAGCCCGGGGATGGGGCGCGTGCAAGCCATGCGCGGGAAATAATAAAAAATGGTGGCCCCCATAGGTGACCATGGACAGGCATCCGCCCGAAGGAGAGGAAGGACAGGTGGGGCCTTCATCCAATTAAATAATGCTATTACTTTTTTTCATTTAAAATTTATCCTACTTTATATATGTTATTTGTTCACAGTATTTTTAAAGTTAAAGTTTGAGATAGAAAAAAATTTGCAATTATCTATTCAATTTTACAGAATAATTTTAAAAAATATTAGTAATTTTTAAACTTAACAAAAAATTACATAAACCGCATATATTACAACAAGCTTAAATTGAAATTACAGAAAGTGTATATATTACAAAAAGCTTAAATCAATTAATGTGAAGTACGGAATTTATATTAATGAATATAAAAATGTTAATGATGTGGAGGATAGATATTAATTATTTATTGGTTGGGGATGAATGGGTGGGGGATGATGCCGTGAGTAAAAAATTGAGTTTAGGATGATGGGTTGAGGTGGATGAGTGAAAAAATAATAAATATTTCAGGGTTGGATTGTATAAAAATGTTGCTGCAGATAGTCTAAGACCAGGCGCATCAGCGCCTTTTGGCCTGCCCTGGACTTGGGTGGGCCCGCATTAGGGGGGAAGAATGTTGACAGACTAAGGATGGTTAGACGACCAAGGAGAGAGAGGGGGTGGGATGGGCCCAATCCCTTATTTAATTAGTTTTTTTTGTTATCTAAATTTTATCCTATTTTGTATACTTGTCGCAATATTATTCGAGCTCAATATTTTTAAAGATAAGATTTGAGTTGAAAAAAATCTTATAATTATCTATTGAATTTTAATTAGCATTATCTACATTTATAATTTATCATTTGACATTTTCTATGTAATTTGAATTATTGATAATTTAATGCTTTTCAACAAAAAAAAAGATTATTGCTTATAAGATAAGATTTGAGTTGGAAAAAATCTTACAATTATCTATTGAATTTTATAAAATAAAAAATTTACTAAATTCAGATTAAATAAATTGCATATATTACAATGATCTTAAGCATAAATTATTGAAAATGCATATATTACAAAACTCGTAAACAGAAATCATAGAAACTACATATATTACAACACTCGTAAGCAAAGATTACATAGAAATACTACATTCAATTTCCATACAAAATGTACATTAGGTGATGGATATCTTATTAATTTCATATCTTCTTCAAAATTAATAATTTAAAGAGAAGTACGAAATTTATATTGCCGAATATAAAAATATGAATTAATTAATTAAAGTTAATTGGGTTGATGATATAGAAGATAGATATATTAATTATTTATTAGCCAGGACTGGGTTGGGTGAGGACTACTAATGTGGGTAAAAACTTGAGTTCAGGGAGTTGAGTTGAGGTGGATGAATGAAAAATTAATTAAATATTACAATGCTGAGTTGGGTATGCTGCACATTGTCTAGGAACGCACCAACTCCTAAATCTAACCTCAAGTTAACCCACAATCTAAATAGTCGAGAAGGATCAGGGTCTCTCAAGTGATAAGATACTAGGTTTTGAAGTTTGAATTTTGAATTTTGCAAATGGATAAATAAGTCTCGAATAATTGACTATAGAATGGAATAAGCGATAAAACTCACAATCAATCCATCAGATAACATATAACCAAAAGCAAGCCCAAATTGTTACATAAATATATAATAAGCACCCAGATTGTTTGGAACTGCATGACCAGTTTGGTATCCGACTGATCCAAGTTCGAGTTCCATGAAATGATAACATTAATAGATACCTCATTAATCACTGCAAACTGGAAGGCTTATGCGGGTTTGGAACTGCATTTCTTACCTGTCATATGACCTAAAGAATCCTACCATCCTATTACTATTATACAAAATTTGCTGATCTACCAATGCCAATCCCTCTCCATCCTGGTCACTTTGGAGACCAATGCTGTTAGAAACCTTTCAGTTCTCAGGGTCTGTGAAGTACACGGGGCTGTCGAGTTCGCCCGTGCTTCTCGCAGATACGAAAGAAGCAAAGGACTCCGATGTCGATAGGGAAGAAGTCGTCTCGTCCGAGTCCGACACATCCGAGTCGTCGATGATTATGTGCTGCTCGTCGTCGATCTCGGATGTGTCTGATCCGGATGTTCCCAGGAGGAGCTTGTTGATGGCTGACTTTGCGGTTTCGACAAACCATTCATCCTCAGGGAGTGCACTGTCCCAAAAAGTCGGGGTGAAAAATTAGTAATTATGGTTATGCAAATACGGTCAAGATTTGATGGAAAAGGGTTGGCAGCGAGTACCTTTGAGGGTCTACGCCTCTAGCTGAGAAAGTCCTGATTGCCCTAGCAATGACGGCTGATGCTATTTGGTGAACTTGGCGAGATGGATAACCCGCAAAACGAGCAATCTCAACAGTGAAGTGCATGTCAAGAATCAACTGCCAAGGCCAAAATATGTACTTGCGTAAGGTCTGAGAGCATTACGTTTAGGTATACGAAGACAAATGAACCAGGAACATACCTGCTGCAACCCGAGTGGCTTAATTGGAATGGACTTATCCTCAAAGACACTCCAGAACTCTTGTTCGTCCGACAACCATATGAGAACTGTCTCGGTAAGCCTGGCAAGCAAGAGCTTCTGTAACTTCTCTTTCCCCAGCAATACATCTCCAGCAACTGTCGCTAACTGCTGCAACTTTGCGAATAACGCCTGAATAAAATTGGAAACCGAATGCATGAGACGGGTTTTTGCGGCGTTGGAGAATTGGAAGCAGTTAGTAGCTGGCTAGTTTGCAAAACATATGAAAAAAAGAAGAAAAATGGAAACTTCAACAGGGATGTTTATGCCTACGTGCTAGGGTGCATGCTCAAAGTTGGCAAAGATTAGTACAGGGTTTTTTTAGTTGGAGAATTATAACCTGAAAGGGCAGCGACGGAAGAGGATCAGAGTCCCAGTACAGATCCGCTCCTTCTCCACACAAATATATCTGCGCATTTAAGCGCGTTTTGCCTTCTCTCGAATAAATGAAACTCAAAACGTATTGCAGGCAGAAGTGATCTTTGAGCTTGTCAAATGAATGCTGCAGATGCCGCTTCCAGTCTTTCAGTTCTGCTGCAACGACTCCGTCAGCGTCAACCATATTAGTTGATACTTCCTCTACCTTATTATTCTTCCTCATCCAAACATCTCTTACGGCGTTGCACAACAATCTATCCTGAATCGTAAAAGCCGTTCCTAAGAGCGCAAGCTGTTCCGAATCAGTTTCAGCGTGGAAGTGGGTGCCTTCCTTAAGCTCGGTGAGGTTGTCATCATCGGTGGGTTCGGGAAGAGATTTGAACATAGCATCCATGTACTTATCAAAGAGCTGTGAGATTCTGGCCAGCACATTTGCTCCAAAATGCACAATTACCATCGGGGTTAGCCGCATCAATAAATCCTGCACAGATTTTCACTATTTATGATGAACTATCGAAGCCTGTAAGATTCAAGAACAAGCAATCATATCCAACTTACCTCAACAATTTCCATAAACCTGAGTCCACTGCTCACAAGAAGGATATCTGGAGATGTGGCAAAATCGGGCAATGGAGATGTTGAATGAGGAGACAACAGAAAGCTCTCCTCAATATTAGCTGCATCGAGAAGTTCTCTTCTAGCTCTTCTATAATTCAACTCCAACACTTCTTCAATGTACGGCCGGAAGAGTACCAAAAGTAGTTTTGATAGTTTCAGACCTTGCGGTTCCAGCATAGTGCAGTAGCTAAGACTAGCCTGCACACAATCGCTTGCAAAACTTAAGGCGGGTAGACTATCGGGAGATGGTGCATTCGCCTTGACCAACCTTACAAAGTATTCAATCTCCCATTCTGCCCACTGAACAACTCTATTTGTATACATGGGATTATCGCCGAAGATTGAGCCAGATTCACGAGTTGTCAAAGAGATCATGGAAAATACATGTTTCGATAACATGGTGGGAAATGTGTTCGGGCAAGCAGAGAGCAGAGGAAGTATGACTTCAACTTTCTTTTGGAGACGGGATCTGTATGATTTTAGTAACAACTGATGAGCAAGAGGACCTTTCCCGATTTTGATAAGCAATGATAAGGCTTTCTTCAAGTCCAGAATGCCAACGGCAGGCTGATCAGCCATCTCTACTATCTGCTCCTCCAGTAAGGCTTTCCTTTGAGAGAAAGCTAGTTTGTATGAAGATGCTTCCGCGGATGGAGTATCTCCAGAGCCCTTCAGCTCCGGAGAGCTTTTCTCTTCAGCGCACAAAGCCTCTACAGCCATCTCGACCTGATGTTCTGCCAAGAGGACATCGATGTTCTCTAAGAACAAGGTCTTGTGATCATCTGTACCGGTGGCCAAGGGACTCTGAAGTTCAAGAGCCAGCAGATCTTGCTGAGGATTATCAATATCACCAATTGCACGTTTCCAATCTTCCATTTGACCACAAACTCCAGTCATCAGATCCTGAACGAGAATTCCCTGGGCAGAAATATGCTTCCGCAAATCGACCAACTCATGCTCTGCTTCAACTACTTCTTCCCTCATTCTATGAGATCGTAAATACAAAAACAAGTAACAGAAGAAGTCAAAGTTCATTCTAAACTTAGTCCATATCGATGCAAAAAGAACTCGGTCCAGACCAAACACACCAATGCCCTACATCAGTAAAGGATAAGTCTTGAACTTGGTCCTGCAAACTTGTATCCAAGTAAACTGTTTGTCGCACGAACCAAGTTCCACGGAAACTGGTTAAGATCCCAATCCTCACACTCGGTTACATACGATTGCTAACCCGCAAATTAGTCGCACCGAGAAGATACATTACCTCAAAAAAGCCAAGTATTTGGTCTGCATATTCCCACACATATTCTCCACCGCATCCTTCAAGTCCAGAAGCTCACAGCAAACTTTCCTAATCCCCTGCAAGATTCAAAATTTACCCAAATCATAAACCAAACAATAAAAATGGCTCCCGATTACCAAGTACCAAGTTCAATGCAGCTTCAACCCATAACTAATTAAGTCACAAATTTACTCAAATCATAACCAAGTACCAAGTTCAATGCAGCTTCAAGCTATAGCCAATAAATTCACAAATTTACAAATTTACCCAATTCAAAGCATCAACTGAAGAGCACAACAAGACCCAAAGACTGCAACTTTAGTACCCCAAAACAAAGGATCTGGGTTGGACCCATTTGGCCAGAATGCATAAATTCATCATTGTTACAAGTTGCAACGAAGAAGAAAAGGTAAAGAAGCAAACTTTAGCTTGTCTGAAACCGGAAACAAAATGAATGGGAAGCGAGGAAGAAGAGCAAAACCAACCTTCTCGGTGTGGGATTGATAGGTGGAGTCGATCTTAGACTGAGGTGTGATGGTCTCGAGTGATGGGAAATCATCTTCTTCTTCACTGCTCTCCATTCTCTCTCTCTCTCTCTCTCTCTCTCTCTCTCTCTCTCTCTCTCTCT
>SOPF01025798.1:12085-52150 GCA_012979155.1 Hypericum perforatum
TCTCTCTCTCTCTCTCTCTCTCTCTCTCTCTCTCTCTCTCTCTCTCTAAAGTTTCAGTTTCTTTTTTTTGTTATTGCTAGTTACTCTTCTTTCTTGTTAAGTCTGCTTCCCCACTGAGTGTCGATCAATGTTTTTTTTCTCTCTTGAAAGAAAATGTTTTAGATGTGGGGTTGTTCCTACTCATGGCATTGTTCCCACTCAGGTGGGGTGAAGTCCAGGGTTCGACTCCTGGCATGAACATTTCTGATGTAATAGAATAGGATTTAGAATAGGATCTCAAAAAAAAAAAAAAAAAAAAATGTTTTAGATCAATTCGGAAAGCATTTTCCGTTCTACTACTGTATAAAGAGTTATCAAGTGTTAAGGTGGGCATATAACAATGAGCCGTCTTAGCTCAGCTGGTAGAGCGCATGGCTTTTAACCATGTGGTCGTGGGTTCGATTCCCACAGACGGCGATCATTTCTTGAGTGGCCTCAGCCTCACTTCCTTTTTCATTTTTTTATTAATAAGTAGGAATTAATTTATTAGTTCGAGAACTAATTACTTTGCCGATTTTATGTTTAAATTTTGTCTTAACTCAAAATTTTGACAATTTTATATTGTAATCGCAACTCTATGTTTCATTTATTTTGTATCATCATCCATTTTAGGAAATTAATCTGTTTCTAAATATCCTCTTTATACCAACTTGGATTCTAAATTATGTTGACAATTTTATGTTGAAACTTTTGTTTAACTAATTTTTTTTGACAAGGTTATGTTGTCATGATGGTGCTCGCAAATCTATGTTTCATTTATTTCATATATTATAACTAATAAATTATAGTTTATTATGCCAACTATTTTATAAATTTTTATATCAATAAATTTGGAATTTAATTATGTTGACGAAATTTTGACAAATTATGTTGTCATAAATTTATGTTGCCAACTTTATATTAACAACTTTATATTGCGAGTACACAATCCGTTGTTAGTCAAACTACTCCAAAGTTAAATGAAGCTCTCATGTTATGAGGATTTCGCAACCTGATTCTTGACATGAGAAATCTCAACATTGATTGGCAACTTCAATTCTTCAAAGGTGTGAATGTAAATTTAATAATGTTTTCGGTCATCGCATTAACAAATAATCATAATGATTACTTAGTAGAATTGTGTTATTGATATTGCAGAATCCAAAATTTAGCAGATGATATAATAGCCTGAAAGGGAGGTGAAAAACTACCCGAGGCTAAGGTAAAAAAAGACTAATCTAAAGGTGAAAACTAATCACTTACAACTCAGGCTAAGGTGAAAACTGATCTAAAGGGATCAAATCCATTTGCGAATGACGCGATAGGCAAGGCACAGGAGGGAAAGCGAAAGCTTCGGTCCCTTGCACATTACTGCAATAGGCAACCACATTGACGCTCGGATCGTAGGAAGTGATTTTTACGTTCTCCATGACAATGTCGGTGCAACTCGCGCAGTCAAGATAGATCGCCTGCTCGTCGGCCGACGTCCCTACCACGTTACGATAAGTTATGCTGCTGATCTCTCCCCGTCCAAAGGCGTATGCTAACGCGTGGTAATGCTGGTCGATGATGATCGGATGCCTCGAATTCTTGAAGAAGATGTCCTCAAATGTGACGTCCCTTACATATCCTGTCCAACCCTGTCTCATTGCCAAAAGCAAGTTGCAATCAGAAAATCGAAACATTAGTAAGTCATACGAGACAGATTCAACGAACAGATGCTGGTAAATTTCTTACGTGCCATGTCTTGATTCTTACACCATTTTGTGTCCCGCTAAAGCTGCAGCCTCGGACACGAATTTGTTCCACAGAATCGTCAGCTCCGTTTTTGCCTAAACTCCCAATGCTATGTATAAGAGGAGATTAAAATATTTTAGAGATCTGATTATTAAATTCTAAAACTCTTTTACGGATACTACCAATTAAGTTGCAAGAATTTCGTAACTCAAACAAATTTCGGTAAGATATCGATCACGAATTTCATAAAAAAAAATTAGAGAAGATATTAATCATGATCCACCAACCTTATACCGTGACCTGGTCCGCATTCTACACCTGTGATGTTCAAGTTTGAAGTCCTACCGTTGATGGCTATGCAATCATCACCTAAATTTGTACACCAAAATATTGAGAAAATAATTAGACATAAAAAATAATCCGAAAACAAAAAAACGTTCGAATTCTTTTTTCGAACTGTGAATTTTTTTTCAAAATGAAAAGGTTCATCAACATCAAGCAATCATACACACATATAAAAGATACTACAAAGTTTTGGAGACAAATTCAGACCAATTTTTTGCTTATTTTATGTCAAGACCGATTTTCGAACCTGTGGATATTGAGGAATTACGGATGTTGATATTGGTGGAATGAGAAATGTCAATTCCATCAGTATTGGAGCTATTCTCAGGTGCTTGTATTGTGACTTGGAAGATGTCAACCCCATGAGAGCTATCTAAGCTTATGTGGTTCCTTTGACTGTTCAAGTGTTTTGTCCCTCTAACACTAAGTCCGTTGCACCCCTCGAACCGAAGAGCCTGTAATACAAACACAACTATAATTGATATTCCGACACAAAGTTGACTAATCTGAATTTGAAAAAAATTTACCGTAGGTCTAGCTCCGGCTGCTATCTGCAAATGCAAAGTAAATTTGTCAAATATGGTAATATGTGTAGCAAAACAAAGAAAAAATTAAGTGAAAAATTAAAATAAAATAGGAAAAGTTACTTACATTCCACCAAATTGATCCACTGCCGTCGATGGTACCTCCTCCATATACAGTGAGTCCATTAACGTCCTTAAATTTAAGCCAAGTCTTGGTTTGACCACCATAATCACCACAATTATTTGGTGCCACTATGACACCCAAAATCTGCAGTCACATAAAAGTTGACTTTATTTACATTATCCCATGCAACGCATTACATGTTGTCACGAACCATTTTCTCAAAAATTCTAACAAGGTTGATCAAATTAATCGGGTTATACTCGTTTCTAATAAAAATATATTCCAAGAGAATTTCTTATTAAATTGACTTTATGAGAAAGAAAATGTTTCTCTACATTTGGTGACATTTTTCAAAATTTGGTGTCTATAAAACTCTTTAAACAGATGAATCTCGAATATGAATGTATATATTAGTTTATTACCTGAACATTTATGTTGTATGCCATGCAAGGGCCCTCGAACTCGGTGGGGGATAAAAGGAACACCGAATTCGGTACCACGAGAGTCGCTGCCTCTCCATTGTGTCCGTAGCAAGTATCTTCCCAAGCTGCAAGAAAAGCCTTCAAGAGAAAGAAAGAAAATTTAAATATTCAAAATGTCGAGTCACACATCTCGACATTTGTCGACATCAAAATCTTTTTATTATTATTTATTAACGTTATTTAAAATCGAACATTGTCTATGCTAATTACCTTGGAATCATCAGTGTTACCATCGCCCACAGCACCATAACTACGAACGTCGTAGCTGGCTGAGCCGCCGTGAGAATGCTTGTGTGCATCTATCCAGCGGCTAGCGCCGAAGCCAGCCGATGCAATGATAAGGAGAACCAAGAGGGTGATACAAGCTGCCTTCATCATTTATTAAACCAGAAAAAATGAAATAAATGAAAAAGATTGTGTGGTTTTCTTTCTTATTCGGAGAATTTTGAATTTGTTAAACTTTGGGCGGATCCTATATATAGAAGAATGTCTAGTACTGAAGCTAGGTCGTTTAGATATGGAATTTATTAAAATTTAGAGTCATTTTATGGACAACCCTTAAATTACGAGAAATTGTTCATCAATTGTTGCCTTTAAAAAAAAAGGAATGGTATCGGCGGGATTAGAAATGCTAACATCTTCTGACTGATTTATTAATCTAGATTTTGTTTAGATATATAGCTTACCGTTCTTGATTGATTATGTAAACAACCACATACCATAATTAAGAAATAATATTCGCTCTATTTTGTTTTTTAAGGAGTATTCAGGCAAGTGTCGGAAGTTTGTGTACTTCTGTTCACTATCAAGATATTATTTTTTAGCCCGGATTGAGTACCGGAATCCATCAATTGGACGATTTGCATAAGCGATGACAAATTTGTAATATCCGAAGTTGCATATAAATAATTTTATAACTTTGCATTTAGCCTCATGATGTACTTGAATTCTTCGCTGATTGATACATTATGTACTTACAGAATAATGTCGTGCTTCTGTTTTTTTTATATAATTAATGGTTTAAATTGGAATTGTTCGTTGGAGATCCCACTACAAGAAAATCTGGAAATTCCGACGTTAAGGAAAAGGAAAACGTCACAGTCGAGAGCTTTGTTCCTGATTAATCATTTTAAACATAATAATCGTTGTGTTACTCTAAAAAAAATGGTATTAACAATAATAACTAACCAAATGCCAAAAACGAGTTTTAAAAAATTTTGGCCGCCAAGAGTTTCCATATGTTTTTACTAGTAGAGTATATTATGGTAATATTTAAAGCAAAGGTAGTGTTCAATTTTCTCTTTTAAGGTTGCCTACATCAGCGGATCAGCCTCGTTAAATTATACTGCGGTAAATCCAGTGAAAAAACTAGGGTAGAGCCCAGATGTTAATATCACTAAAGTTAAATTTTACACTAGTCCTACCGCATTACATTTACACCAAGTGTCCATAACCCACCCATTTCACCCTTATACTCCCATGCATCACTAAACTAATATTTATTTTAAGTCTCTTTAGAGCCCAGATGTTCCGACATTATCAAGCATATCAAGTGTCCACTATTAAGCTTGTGTCATAAGGTGTTGATCATTCAATAAGAAAATAAGTGAGATACAATGAACCGTGTATGATCAACACTCGTCAAATCTCAATCGTAGGATATATCCAATGGAATAATTTTTAAATTTTATATATTGCAAGTAGGCAGGACATTTAGATACCAAATTAAATTTGTAGGTACTTTTTGGGAAATCCTTATACTAGCATCCCTACGATCTTTACCAGTCTTTTCCCATAAAAGGAAGAACTAATATCACCGGGATTCATGATAATATATTTTCGGATTGGTTCGATTCTTTGTAATTATCTATATATTTTGACTTCCTGGTGTGGTTTATTTGATTCTTGGGAAAAGTACACATAAGTACCATGTGGTTTGGCCTATTCTAAAAAAAGACCATATAATTTTTTTCTTCTAAATCTAGTACCTGTAGTTTTATTTTGGGGACAATTTTAGTCTCGGGCAACTTTGAAGGCTGCCTGGCCACGTGGCATTGTCACGTGAACGCCACATAAGCGCCACGAGGAGGAGAGGAGGAGGAGGAAAAAGAAAAGGACGGAGGAGGAAGGCGGAGGAGGAAATTCATGAAGGGGGAGGAGGAGGAGGAGGAGGAGGAGGAGGAGGGAGGAGGAAGAAAAAGAGGAGGGGTGCTGGGAGGAGGAGGAAAAAGCGGAGGAGGAGGAGGAGGAAGCAGAGCTGGGAGGAGGAGGGGGGAGGAGGAAAAAGCGGAGGAGGGAGGGAAGGAAGAAGATGAAGGAGGAAGGCGGAGGAGGAAAAAGAGGAGGGGTTGGAGAAACTGGAGGCAGAGGAGGAGAGAGGAGTAAAAGGATGGAGGAGGAGGCAATGCCACATGGTGCGTATGTGACGCTCACGTGGCCGGGCATCCTTTAAAGTTGGCAGTGACTAAAATTGTTTCTAAAATGAAATTACAGGTACTAAATTTGGAAGAAAAAAATTATACGGTCTTTTTTTGAAACATACCAAATCACATGATACTTGTGTGTATTTTTTATTGATTCTTTTGTTAATCGATCGATTTTAATTAGAAAACATGTTTGCTTCATTCAAGAGTTGTTGGGACCAAAATCAATGTCATGGTTATCGAGTAGTATTGATGGAGGGCTGCTGTATAGTACTTCAGTATTTTAAACATATTCCAAGTTTTTAAAAATAAATTTATTTCACGCTTTAACGCATATTTCCATTTTAAAATGGAAATGGTAAAAAAAAAACCTTAGTTTGAACAGCGCAAAAGAGTTTCTTGTAAAAAAAATCGGCTTTTTGCTGTGTTTACTTTTTTCCAAAAACAAATTAGGAAAATTTACATTTAATATCATATAATTTGACTTTTTTACTTATTATCATATGGTACATTTTTTGGACGGAGATTTTCTAGATAGATATTTTTAGTGATAAATTTTTAGTCATAATTAACTTTGTGAAAAGTAAAGCTAAGAAATTTGAATTCACTTAAGTTATTCTTGATTTCAAGTCTTGTAAATGATATAAACAAAATATTTGAGGATCTTCCTAAAATAAAAATAACATTTGAGAACTGTCCTAAAATTGTACATACTTTGAAACCAATAACAAATGTTTTTCAACTTGTACATACTTTGCTTGTTTCAAACATAACCCCTTTGTTAATAGAGATGAGTATTTTCTTGGAAGGGAGTAGGGATTTGTGGGCGGAGAAAGTCAACAGAAACCTTGGAAGATCAAACACCCCTTTGACCAGATGGCTTTACCATGACAAAATCCAAAAAAGAATGGTTGAACTTCTCCAAACCAATTATTATTTTGAAATTTCCAATTCCACGTAAGCTCGAACAAATTACTCTATTTGAATATATTTAAGGGTCCGCGTTCATTTAGGCAGACGCCGTCGCATTCGCAAGCAAGGACATCACTTTCTTCTAGAGGCAGATAATACTAATTCCATTTCCATTCATCCAAAAAAAAAAATTCCATTCGCGTTCTTCTCTTAAAAAATAATATGGGTGGGTTTGGTCTGCCATAATATCAGCGTAGGATGGATGTGGTCAATGTGCATGAGAAACAATATTATTTTCTTAAATATGATTTCGATTGTTACACATATTGATATTAATATTCGTTTCCAATATCAACTAACTAAAATATAGATCAACAATCTATCTTTTTGTGAATCTATGATATTCAAAATAAAATACAATCGAGTATTATTATGTGGACAACTCTTCGAATAATATATTTTGTATTTGTAAAATCTAAATGACATAGTTTTATGAAAACTTAAAACTTTACAACTCTGACCAACTTGTTAGAACGTAAAACTATGATTTCCACCTTTTTAATTTAAAAAACAAAGATATTTATTAGCTGATCCTTAATGATTTCCAAATTTGCTAGAATACAACTCTCAAATCCCTAGCATCAAAAATGGAAAATTTCCCCGACACAAAAACACCGAAAAGGGACAAACACTAAGGACCTAAAAATTAATTATAATATAGCAAACTTGGAGGACATAAATTTATAACATTCAGAAAAATAAGGACCAAAACAAAGATATGGTTAAACATCAATGACATGATCATGATTTGCCCAAAAAATAAAGTACGAACCAAACACGCCATAAAATAGGGACAGAGGACCAAGAATTCAAAACCCACCACCTTCCTTCCTCACCTTTTTCCCCCTTACCAGCTACACACATCAGAGAGAAAGGAAGATAAAGGAAGATAAACATCCTTAAACTTTCCCCTTTCCCTTTCCTTCCATTTCTTAAACCTAAGTCGGTCGGTGGAGATGGTGAAGGAAGCGGCGGCGGCGGCGCTGATATACGCGATGGTGGCGCGTGGGACGGCGGCGGTGGTGGCGGAGTACACGGAGTTCGAAGGGAACTTCAGCTCCATCGCGTTCCAGTGCCTCCAGAAGCTTCCGTCCGTCTCCAAGTCCAACAACAAGTTCACCTTCAACTCCGGTTCCTACTCCTTCAACTACCTCCTCCACGCCGGTTACAGTTATTACCCCTTTTTTCCCCTTTACTTAATTTAAACGGTTTCGTTTTGTGAGTTGTTGATCGGTTCGCCAGGGGTAGTCTCGTCATTTTTACTCGCATGAAGGGGATTCGGTTTAATATTATTTTGTTTCTTATGTTATTTTTCTCGATTTCTGATTATAGGAACCTTTAAGGTTCTGTTTGGTTGAAGATGAATTTTTTTTGGGTCCGCCGATTGAAAAATCGTTTTAAACTTTATAATACAAATTACCCTGAGAAATTCGGGAATTCATTTGTTAGGTTTTCGAAAGTATTAGATCATAACTTCGAATTCAGCAGTTTATAATTCCTACTAGGATTTTTATTCGGATTAATCGAATATGGTTCGAGTTTTTGAGGAATTTAAATTTGAATAATTCGAATTCGAATATTGTTTGGGACTTAGGGTTAGCTGTTCGTACTCCTGCTAATTTCCGTTTTTGTGTTTAATTTTCTAAGAGAAAATGTGATAAGAAAAGTAGGGGCAGGAAGTCAAAAGTGGACGATCAAACGCATTAACTAATTAATGATTTTTAATTTTATTTGGTTAGAAGCACCGACACGCAATTGCTGGGTTAGAGTAGGAACGCCGCCTTTGACAATCGTTGGTTGTTGTCCCCTTGTGTTTTTTTGGAATTTCCTAATATACCCTTTTCCTTGCCTATAGTCATGCTAGGGAGATTGGACGAACTCGTTATGATACCATGTTATTATTACGGACGCTATATTGTGTTCGTATCGTGTTTGTACTGTGGTCTTGTTTGGATATTGTTGGGTGATTAAGTAGGTGGAGTGTCCCTTTCCTGAATCTTAGAGGGGTTGTTGCTTATTCAGTGTTTTTAAATTGTTAGGAAGACAAGAGTTGGTTTTGTCATTACATGATCACTGGTGGTTCCCATCACATTTTTGTATCGTTATTGTTTTGTTTGAATGCTAATATATTTCCTGGATAGATATGGATGTTTCATTACCTCAAAGAAGGTTCTTTGAGGGTCTAAACGTGTTGAGAATTTCACATTATGTGTGGAAAGTTTACCAACATATTGTCTTAAGGTTTTGGATTAGATATGGAGATTCCAATATGGTATCAGAGCGGTAGATCCCATGCCCATTGGCGTGCTCGCTCCCATTTCTCGCGCATTGGTGAAGTCAAAACTCATGCAATTTTCGACCCGATGGGTCTCATTTGATGGGTCGTGTTAAGAATCCAACATTGCTTAAGGTTTTAGGTTGGATATGGAGATTCTAACAAAAAGGCATCCATATTTTTGGATTTTGTTGTTTCAATTGAACTTAATGCAATTTTTGAAACCAATGTATATTGGGGTGTATTTCTTCATTGGTTTTTTATTGGAGTATGTTGTACCTTCGGGACTTTTTTATCTTCTCTTTTTGGATGATCGTGTTTTCTCCCTCTCATGAACTGACCAAGTCTTCCATGCTGCAGCATTTTGTGTGGTCGCAGATGAATCATCTGGAACACAACTACCTATGGCCTTCCTGGATCGTGTCAAGGACTCGTTCATGTCAACGTATGGCAACGGAACCACTGTTCCTGCAAGTGGACTCGACAGAGAATTCGGGTACCCCACATTCTTATTCCTTACTGTTGAAAGATTTGTTATTCACTTCTATACGAAGCTGCAGACTAAACTGTTAACTCATTCCAGCCCGAAATTGAAGGAACATATGCAATATTGCATGGAGCATTCTGAAGAAATCAGCAAGCTTGCCAAGGTGAAAGCTCAGGTTTCGGAAGTTAAAGGTGTCATGATGGAGAACATCGATAAGGTACCTGCAAATCTAGGCTAAACTCTGCTTCACATGTAGGCATTATAGTACCACATCGATTGTTTCTGAATATCGGAGGAATGAGGAGATCAGCAAAGCTTTTAGCCGCAGATTTTGGGTTTTTATCTTGTGTTCACTTCTTTGTTTAAGAATTTTCTTTTTAACATGTATTGTATTAATCAGTTATTAGTTTGCCGAAACAAGTTTAAATGCCAATTCATGTTTCCAACCATACTGTTGCAAGTGCTGCTTTGCTTTGTTATAGGTCTTGGATAGAGGGCAGAATATAGAGATCCTGGTGGATAAGTCCGAGAACCTTCATAACCAGGTGAGTAACCACTCGATAACAATGTGATTCACGCCGCATTATTTGTTGTCGTTAAACATGGATTGTTGCAAGGGATCCGTCCCATGATCTTTGCATCCATGAAATTGCAAGAACCAAATCCACTTGATCTAACATGTACAAAACCCGGGCGTGCCAGGCGCAACATTTTCGGACCACAGGAGGGCAAATCAGGAGGAAAATGTGGATCCAGAACATGAAGGTGAAGCTGATCGTGCTGGCAATTCTGATCGCGCTGATCCTGATCATAGTCCTCTCCGTATGCAAAGGTTTCAGCTGTTGAGAAGCCTGCTTCCGTTGGGTGTCTACCCAGCCTCCCCTGCATATGCATCGATATACATATATATACTATATAATATATATAGAGAGAGAATGTTTGAATGTTGGAAACGAGTAGCAAACTTCGTTGATAGTTTGTAGATCTCTGGATTCATTTGATTAATTGATTGGTATGTTTGCAGAAATGGTCTTTGCCAAATTTTGGTTGTCCGATGAACCAGTACTTGGATCCATTAAAAGTGAGATGGTGTTAAGAATTTGAAAATATAGCAATAAGTATGTAGCAGGGGATGTTTGATAATTATGTTTTACAACATATCTGATTTGAATTTGTTTAAATCAATTTTTAATCAGCGTAAGATGTTAATCAGACAGAATGTTTGAGGATTTCATTTGGGAACGAGTAGCAAACTTATTGATAGTTTGTGGATTTTTTATTGATTGCACTAAAAAGTCTTTTGTCAAGTGTGTTATTTCAATTAACCAAATTTTTAGTTCAGTTAAACGAGTTATTTAGTCGAGATTTCGTATTGATTAAAATATGTTTGCAATCTTGTAATTTTATCTAGTGCGATTATGCATCATTCAACATGAGTAATTTCATGATCAAATGACGATGTTTAGATCATTGATATGTTCAATAAATTCTAAGAGAAAGAAAATCAATCATATAATATCCGTCATAAAACTATCAATGGTATATTCACAAATACAAAATATATCACCAAAAAAATTTATGTTTATAATAAAACTATCTCTTTTTTAACATTAACCCAAAATTCAAATCATTCAAGCTTTTGAAAAATGGAAAATTAGGTTACAATCTATATTCTTTGATCAAATACTTATTTTAGTGTTTGTTGTTTTCAATAATCTTTTTTATCCTCTTAGTTTAACCAAATAGCATTTTTTAGTCTTTGTCTCCAGCACCAAAAATATTTTTTGTCGCAAACCAACCTAAAATGTCGAGATTACCCCTTAGCATTTTTTTCAGATTCTCACTAGTGTTAGAACGTGCATCTCCTGCAATATTACAATAGATCCTCGTTTCACGGTCTTAAGCCTGTGTATTGGTCGTAAGTCTGTCACACTACACAACCATTTTTGCATATGATTCAATATATGTGTCATTTGTGTTAAACTTGTTCATTATTTTAGTTTTGTAAATTTTTCAATTTTTAGGATAAATTCCAAATTTCTGTAAAGCACTCTTCAATGTATCATTGTCCAGATTTTGATTAACTCCTAACAGATTTTCAATTTGTCTAGCAAATCACTTTAGGGTAGCCTATTATCCTAACTTTATCTTTATAAAAGTGTACTTATCATTTAGACTCTTGATCATGAATTTATGTTGTCCATTTAACACATTAATATGAATCTTCTATGAACAATTATCCAAACAAGAAGCTATAATCTTTAAACTATTATTCTTTATGTATGTTAATTTGTAATTATTCTCTTTTTTAGAAGAAATTAGTAATTATTCTTGACTGCATAATTTCTCATAATATCTCAATGTATTTCTAACTCAACTACAATTTTGAATTATTGTCTCACCTTAAACTTTTTGTCATGACCTTCTTCAACATGAACTTTTTCCAATAATAATTATGCACAAGGTCCATCTTCAGTTTCTTCCTTGTTATTCTAATCAAGGATATATTAAATATGGAAGAAGATTATTCCAAATAGCATCGAGTAAAAAAGGTAGACCACGCTGTCATATTTTATTATCCAATATTGACATTCCGAGTATGTTAATATTATTATAGTTTGTATATTAATATTAACATGTATGAATCTTTTTTGAAAAAATGCAAAAAATTACACATAAAATACACAAGACGGACATGTCATTGTTAACATACAAAATATGTCAATATGACACACATGTCAGTATTGACATATAAAAATGTCAATATAACTTCGCATTTTATGGTCTCGATTTTCTTTTCATCTAAAAATTTTACGCATATCAATGTTCACGTACAAAATATGTATGTATGATACACTTTTTATTCTATACCATATAAAATAGTTTCTTCTGTTTGTACCCAATCCAAAGTCCTTCTAGTCATATCTCGATCAACATTTATTTCTTCATCTGAGTTAGTAACTCTCATTATCATGTCATTAACATTTAACTCGTCAAAATTTACCCTCAAAAGGAGGTCGTCCATGCCTATCAAAACTCTCTCTATTACCTTCATTAGTCACCTCCTTGTTACCTTCCTCAACCATTTGCTTGTCTAGGTTTGTCTCTAACTCAGGTTCCAGATAGATTAGGAACCCAGTCAAGCACCTTAGGTAAATCGGTCTTCAACTCAAATTCTCACTAAAGTAGACCAGGAACCCAATCAAGCACTACCTCCTCCTCATATTCATCGCTTTCATCCAACGTGGATTGAGAGTTTTTCCCACTTGCATTGACAACCTCATAGGAGTCCTCGCTTTCTCCCGAACCACCAGGAGCTAACAACAATGATAATGAAAACAATAACAATGGTTAACGATAGATAATAATAATGATCAGAAACTATACGGTACTTATATTTCAACTCACTGTTGAGATCAGGAACAACTCAATCAGAAACTATGTAGTCGTCTTCTTTCATCCTTCTTGTGACGATTGGATAGTTAACGTGGGACAATTAAGGGGACGACTAGGTAAAAGTTTCAGTCTTGGTGAACCTTGATCCTTCTTCATCGTGATAGGGGAAAAGGGGATAATTTTAGGGTTTAAGAATTGAGAAAAATGAGAGATTGGGTATAAAAAAAATTATCTCTAGTTAGTGGTCGAAATTTAGCTGAAAGACAATATTGACATTTCATGTTGGTTTTGGACATGGAATATCTTCATCACTGAAAATATGGATTAAAATACGTTATTTTGGTCAAACTATGAGAATCGGAAAAAGTTATGACTAAAACGGATATTTGTTCAAATAACAATAACACTAACCTAATTTTCCTTTTAAAAAATGATAAACCGTCAAACAAAAAATTTAACATGAATACGTGATTTTGTTTCTGATGGATTTAACTCAAAAAATATTCGGTTAAACTACAACATATTTGATTATAAATTTGATATTGGCAGACACAACTTGAACAGGTAAAGTGACCAGAATGGTCGATTACGTTTTATCCCGCATAGAACCGAATAGGTCCCGCGATCAAATCGCCCCTCGTCTCCTAGCAACATTTATCGACTTGCCAATCTTAAATCTCAATCTTTCACTTCTCTCCATCGCCAAATCTTCACCGTCGATCTTCTTCTCCCCACCAACCACAACCCTAAACCCCTCCCCCCTCCCGCACACGATCGTCCCCCTCCTCTTCACCCCACAACCCCCGCCTCTTACCGGTCCCGCCCATCTCCTTGTCCGCCAAAAACGCCGTCGTGTCGGGAACCCTAGGCAGCCAACCGGGAACGCCACGTGGACACTCCCCAACCACCCCCAACGGTGTCGTAGAGGATCCAAACCTCCGCCTTGGAACCGGCTTCGCGAAGGGGATCTCCTCGGAATATTCCACGAACCGGATGACGTCAGCGATCGGCCCGTCCGATCCGCCCTCCAACCGTACCGAGCTCGTCCTGACCACGTCACCGGGGAGGATTCCGGCGGTTGACGGAGCGACGACGTCGTGGATTGCGCTGACCAGGTCGAGGAGGTTGGACTCGGTCCGGCCGGAATGGTTCGACCGGGCGGACGCTGACCGGGCCAGGTTCTGAATGAAGAGAGCGGCGACCCGGGTGAGCGTCTCTAGGGCGGATTCCCGGGTCGACCCGTACCCGGTCGATTTGCATATCTGGGCCACCGCTGTTCTGGTTAGGGCGAAGGCGAATGCTTCCGCGTCGGGATCGGGCGACGGGTCGGGTTTGTCGGGTCCGGGTCTCTTGTGGGGATTTCTTTTGGTCTTCATTGGTTCCTATGAGAAGATTGGGTTGGGTCGGAGTCTAAGAAAAGGAAGGAGCTATGGCGGTGGGCTTCGAGAAGGTTCTTTAAACCCTAACCTATGGGGTCTGGAGAGGATGACTCTTGTTGGCGTATGGCAAATTTCCTTTTTATTTTCGAGGACATTAGGATTAAAAAAAAAAGTAAAAACATTATAATTAACTATAATGATTAATTAATTTGATAATGTAAATATTTTAATTAGCTAATCGGTACGACTTAAATAAAAATTTGAATTATTAAATTGGTTTAATTATTTTAATGTTCCAAGGAAATAAAGTTGCGCCAACAAATTTAGAAATTCCAACAATCGGAGTCAAATACTTGTTCTCCCATTTAAGATTCGGGTAAAACCATTATTGGGGACGAACGGCGACCTCTCCAAAAATGGGTCAACCTTAACCAATTACGAATTGGTTCTTTTATTTGTGAATATCGAAATAGAAAATATGCACATTAGTTTGATCATTACCATTTGATATTCATAATAGTTCATCTATTCAACTAGAAAACATAAATTGCATTCATTATTGATCCAAAATTTATAAAGATTTGACGTCATTAAAAGTGATGTAACTGTAATAGTTCATTAAATATACGCTATAATACTATAAGTGATAATAAATCAAAAAATGAATCCAGATTTTCAAAATAGTCAAGATATGGGATATACTTTTTTTTGCTAAATTGAATAACATCATTAATCTTTTAAATTATTTTCAAGTGGTCTTGTTTTTGTCATTAGTTTTGTTGTGACAAAAGAATAACATATTGCTGCAGTTGAAAACTACTATGGGCTCATATTTTAAATGCATGAATAAATACCAAAAGAATTTGTAATTTTATACTTATGAAACAAAAATTCTATATTAATAATTTTGAAGAAACAACTTAAACTTCTATTATAATTATCATATAAAACCATTACGCATTTAGAGAGAGGTTATAACTAATAACTAAAACCATTACGTATAAAGTTATTTGTAAAGGCCAGAGCCCACGAAGTTGACCAATAAGAAGGCCACGCTACTAACCGTGGGCCTCTAACAAGGTTCATGTTAGGTTTCAACTAAGTAGATATGGGCCAACTTTCTGGGCTTTATTTTTAATCAATACCGAACCGATCAATTCATAAGTTGCGGCCCATTTAAATAGAGGTGATCCCAATTCTCAACTTCCAAAAGTCAACTAAATCAACTTTCATCAATTCTTTTTTCTTCTGTTTTCTAGAATTCATCGGTTCTTTTCTTGGCATAAAATCAACCCTGATCTCTGTCGTAAATTCCAAAACGTGAATAAAATTTGGAATTTACGACAGAGATCAGGGTTGATTTTTGGAATTTTCGTAAATGGAGACTGCCAAATGGTCTTTTGTTTAAGAAGACTTTGAATTGAGATAATTTGTTTAATTTTGTAAACAACTAAGCAATTTCTCGATGTTGGTTCAGAATTGTGGATGATGTTGTGAATATTTTATTCTAACTTTTGTGAACTTCATTAAATAATTTTTGGGGACTTTAGATAGATTACGTAAATCTGTTTATGATTTTGACATTAAAATGAACTTTTAGTAATCAATTTGTTAATTAAATAATGAAAATTCTGGTCCAACCACTGAGTCTAAGGTACAGGAGAAATTCGCGGCCGACCAAGACTTGGTGCTGTGTAAGGAGGAGATATGGCCAACATCCTTACGACACTAAGTGGGGCGGCCATTGGTTCGACTAAATTAGATCACATTATAACATTATTTTAAATAGTGTGAAACATACGAATCACTGGATCGCTAAATTCCAAATTTACAATAACTACATAAGTCAAACGTCACCACCAAATATGAACACCTATCTACCCTACACGACAAGAAATATAAATTGTATAACATATGGTAGGAAGTCAGTCCTTGGAAATTAAAGAAATTACCCATCAGCTTGCATGCTCTGACTTGACCCACGAGACCTCATTTTCATCGCCACATCAATTTGGACCATTCCTATGGATGGACGAACGAAAGGTTACGGTCGTGTTTGTTCATATATATGTTGCCCATTTACCACTCGATGGTCCTTGTCTACCCTAGGACTCGACAAGTGGTGGCCTCTGTTCTATTACTCGTTATTTATATCAATAATGAATTTTTTTTATAAAAAATATAATATTTCAAATATATATTTTACTATATTAACCAAAGAAGTCTTTGCATGGCTTCATAAATATGTGTCATGTTTTGCGATTTCCCATGCCAACTGCCATATTGTGGTATTCTATGTGTATGTATGTTACTTTGATTCTGTGCATCTGCATACGTAAAAAATCTGTAGTAAATCACTTGTCAATGGCTCTTTGGAATTTCAAAGAGTCGAGTTTGTACGTATACCAACTGGTTTACGTCAACCTTCCACCAAATTAATCTAAATTGGACATTACATTCAATAATCCATATCAAATTATTTCTGTTTTTTTAATTGCCGGAACCCGTGATTAATGACACGAAAAGGCGCTGTACATAGCGTCGTGACAATAGGGAACATATCACAATCCCGAGAATAATTATCGTGACCACTTCTGATTATTATCTGCCAACTATTTAACAGGACAATTGATTGGTTTCCCATGCTTAAAATTGTCAACTTCAAATTCTTGTCACTGTACTTGTAATTAAACGCGTCATGTTTTTGTTACCATAATTATCCAAACATTAAATGATGCATTAGTGCCTCTTTCTTGATTTACTTGTACTCCATTATTCTAAATCCTAATATTCCCACTCTAGTTTTATATAAATGTTAACAAAATATAAAAAAAAACTTAATAAATATGCTAACCATTGTTAACGCCATTCCATTTTCAGTTACAGGGATTTAATTAATTTGTTTATGTTTTCAATTTTATAGGACACGTTTGAACATTAAGTTTTTTTCTAAAAAATATAAATATTTTCTTTTCGAAAGAATAGTATAATTCTCAAATCAATGTCCCTACAATTGACGAGAAAATAGAGTGACCCATAACCACCACTAAGAAAATGTCGCAATTGAAACAGTACTCATATGGCCTCCTTTACAACCGCAATCAGTTCAATCAAATGTAACACATCATTCCAATTATCGGTTTGAAAACAAATTAGTCTATTTCGATGTCGGAACAAATCCGTGGTTGGCTAAAAAGTGGTGGGCTAAATAATTGAATTTCGTGGCCATAACACCGTGACAAGAAATGGGCCACGTCTATTCCCTAAATTCCCATTAAGTATACATGGATCCAAATCTGGGGGGTCCATTAATCCAAAGTGGCATGGGTCCATACACGTCACACAAGCAGCGATAAATCATTAGTCTTTTTCTTTCATTTATGACCCATTTTCAGACAGATCTCTGTCCTGTGCCCATCTGGCTCTGGGTCTCAGAAAATACTCAGAAAATAAATTTTCCCAAGGACAGAGACGGTGGCTGGGCTGGGAATTATAGGGTTCGATGGAGGATGGGAAGTGGGTGTGGGCCTATTTTTTCCTCTCTCTAATTGCACCATTTAATTTTCATACATAAAATATGGCTACCGCCCACATGGTAACGGTTGATTTAATTGTGTCTGACATTTAAATTTCGGTACCCACTTACAGATTATGGATTATAGGACCGTTCCGTAACTTTTTCTAAATAAGTTAAAGACTTAATCATTTCGAAAATGGAAAATGCAGTTTCGAAATAGGGAACATCAATTCGTATGATTTATCTAGGGGTGTGCAAATGGGATTGGTATTTCGGGATTCCCGAATTTTTTTTGGTATTCGGGATTTTGGGATCGGGATTTTCGAGATCGGAATTTTATTCGGCAGAGATTTTTAAAAAATTTCGGGAATTTCGGTATTTCGGGGTATTTCGGGATATTTTGGTAAAATCCCGAAATACCAAAATACCGAGTACTAAAATGTAATTTTCCATCTATATGTATAAAACAGGCCCAGCTGTCTCCTTGAGTTGGGCTTCGGGGGCTTGTTTTATTCCTTTCCATTACAACTCCCAGTTGAATGTCGATCAAGGTCACCAGTTTCCTTTCCTCCGTTTCGATTTTACCTTCCCTTTCCTCAATTCTCTCAGCTTCTTCTTCTTCTTTTGCTTCGTTCCTCTACAGAAAATCTATCCGTAAACTTTTCCCGATCTTACACGATGCCACCACGTGGAGACGATGAAGAGGATTTCGACGAGGAGGATGAAGATGAAGAATTCGAGGAGCGCGGGGAGCTGTTGATGGACGAGGAAGAAGAGGAAGTCGATTGTGAAACTCAGATTTTACAAAAATTTCGGGATATTTCGGGAATTTCGGAATAATCCAGAAATTTTAATTCGGGATCGGGATTATCCCAAAATTTTTTCGGTACGGGATCGGGATGGATTTTTTTTGCTATTCGGTATTCGGGATATTCGGGATTCGGGATTTCGGGATCGGGATATCCCGAATGCACACCCCTAGATTTATCTACTCTCTTTTTTTTTTAGGGGAAAAGATTAACTTCATTAATCATGACATATCGAATACAACGAAGCTGAAACCAAAGGGATGCCTAACGCATAAGTGACCTATGACAACCTAACCATACCAACCAACAGATCTCCCCGAGACATTTGACACTTCCTTCGTACCAGGTACGAAGTTGCAGCCGTTAGCCTCATTAAAAACCTAAAACCGGTAAAACCTGCCCTCACAAGAAAAAACCCGGAATAGGAAAAAAGTGCTACCGATAACACTGCGTGTTAAGTGATTCATGTCAACCCATTACAAAAACACCAACCCGAAAGCCTAATAACTATAACTCCTCATTCCCTGTGACTCCCAATAATTGTATCAATTTCAATTGTTTCAGAGGTGTTATCATGCATAAGGGCTTCAGTAATATCCACCGGGGGAGTTACGAAATAATGGGGAATTTCCGTGAATGGGCCTGTCAATTTAGCTAGAAGATGTGCCGAAACGTTGCATGAACGACGGATAAAGCAGAATTGTACCTCCTCCAAATCAGCCGCCCTCCCCAAACAATCTTCAACAATCGTGTTCAAGTCACTCCTGTCCCTATGTCCAGATTGAAGTGCAATAATGTTGTGCATATACATGTTGTGCATATACATGTTTTGGTTCATGAGCCATCGCGCTTACATTAAACCGCGTAACTTAAACACATGTTATGACTTTTAGTCATCTTCTTCCTTTTTATGATGAACTAAAACTCGGTAACATAAATTTTTGTAAGTATTTTCAGCATATACTCAAATTGGTCAATCGGATTTTTAGCAATGTTGTCGCTTGAATGTTGTTTTTCTTGTTGAGGGTTTTTCTAAAATGTTTTTAACCAATTACGTTCGGACGAAGCCTCACAGCTCTTACATTTTATGCAAGGATATTTAACACCCTAGGATGTAAATTTGTACATATTATCATAAAACAAAACTTTAATTTTCAGAAAAATTATTTGTACAATTTGTTTCAAAAGAAACTATTGTTAGGGATATTTTCATCACATATGGAAACAATCACTCCATCTGTACAAACTACATAAATATATTTTTAAATAGGAGTTGTAATTTTTCTTATATTTGTGTCCCAAACTTTTTCTATCAAAAAGTTTACTATCTGCTTTTTCTCTAAAAGATCATCTTGTTGCTCTGAATCTTTTATCATATCTTTTCTTTTCTCCCTCTCTGCATAGGTTTAGACGTAGTTAACAATCTTCTGGTGTCCATCTTCGTTGATAATCTCCATACTCACTAGCATGCAGCGGAGCTATAGAATCAGACTACTTTGTTCCTAGAAATTTATATAAAAGTAGATTCAGGTTTTGTTTTGTTTATCTAGATAAAAGATTCAGTACTAACAAGGTAATTTGGTCCATAAATTGGAAGGCAATGTCAAGTATGAGGTTGAACCATTTCCCTAAATTTTAGCCTCAAATAAATCAGGATCCAAAGAAAGTCGTTGCAGCCCACCAAAACAAATATGCAAGATATTTCATTCATGATTCCTCTCCCTTATGCGTCTTCGATCCTAGAATATTCATTTTCTAAAAGATTAACAAAACTTGGTTTCAAAGAAGCTTAATTACAACTCTCCATAAAGTTAAATAATTATGTTGTATCCATTGGGACTTATATAGACATGGTATAGCTTTTTTCCAAGTGCGGATACTGTGCAAGGACTTCATCCTTGTTACTTTTTCCATCCTCAAAAAATTGTATGTTCGACAACCTCAACTTCTACCATATTTTAGAGTAATTATCTTGTGGCTCCTCATCCTTTAGAGTGTTCTCTAGATCCATCTAGATGAAGTTTGTTGGTATTCATCTACATGCATGATAACTTAATTTTTTAAAATAGATCCTCTCACTTAGGTGAAGTCATAATTGCTCATAAGAACCTTATGTCTAAGAAAATAGGTGATGTTGTTATGGTGCTTATCTCTACCTCAACCACAGAAGAAATAAACAAAAATTTCATAATCAAAATTGATGGTGTAATATATTATATTTGGATCTCGAAAATGCATGTCGTTGATGAAGAAGAAAGTTCTAGCTCTGGTGGTGCTTTTACCCTGTTTGACAATCTTGAAGATAGAGATTTTCAAGCTTTATCTATAGTTGGTGATTTGTCTTGCTAAAATGTTGCTACTACTAGTAAAGATCTCATCATCTTTCAACTATCTAATTTTAATTTTAGCCATCCTTTCTTGTCTAAATCTTCTTTTATGACACATAGCTTTCTCCATGATGCTCAAGTAACTAAGATATGTTAGGCTCCTACCATACATGTTACTCCGATCTCTAATAGGTTTCCTCCTATTTAATATGAAAGTTGTTCAATTGTCCTACCTTTATATTTGGTGGTGGAGATTATTTCTAAGCCTATTTCCAATTTTAATACCCTTATTACCAATAAAGGGAAAGAAAAGATTATTTGAAACTCGAGTCATATTTATCAAGCACCAATTAAATATTATACTAGAATAAAAAATAGACTTTAAAAAGTTGCTCTTCACTTAGATAACGAAAAAGCTATTCTTCAGCCCAAACAAAAGTTGCTCTTGAGGATCCCTGTTTTTACCAGTATGTTCGCTCTTATTATAAGAGAAGAAGAGGCTTCTCAAGAGGTTGATACTAATGATAATTAGTCATTAGATTATATCATAGGTACTGAGTGACAAATAGATACATCAAAAATTCTATGGTTTATTAAAAAGGTGGCTCTCGAGAACATTAGATGCCATTCTTCTCCTCAATGAACTTCTCTAGCTAGAATGCTAGTGGAATTAATTCCTCTACAAAATAAAAATTGATCAATAGGTTGGTGAGGAGTGCTAATATCAGTTTTTTGACTACCCAAGAAAGAAAAAAAAAGAGGAATTTTTTTTAGATATGTATAGGGAATATAGATGAGAGATCATCTAGACTAGAATTTTATCCCTTCTCGTGTCATATTTATGTGTATCTTATGTATTTGGAGTTTAAATTTTCATGATAATATACGATTTTAAAGCATCTCAGTGGCTAGTTTTTTCTGGGTCTATGGTTGACCTTGATATAGAATACAACTTTATTACTATTTATGGACCTTATACTATATATGATCAATTGGAGGTATGAAATAAAATTCTTCTCTTCAAATTTATTATTCTAAGAAAAACTTTTAATACTAATAATTTTAATATATTAGTCAATTCATCCAAGCATTTGAATCCATGTATTTATTCTTCAGTATGTATCACAGACTTTGTAGACTTTGTTTACGATGTTGCCTTAATTGATCTTCCCATAGAAAAATTAAAATTTACTTGGAAACAAAAATGGTTCAACTAGTTGACTTAATAGATTTTTGACCACTATTAAGTTAATTTAAATATTTCTTTAAATAGTTCATAAGACTCTTTCAAAGGGTGATTTTGATCATAATCCAATTATAGTTCTATTAAGAAAGTCAATTAGGGGATATGCTATTTCAATTCTTGAATTGTAGAATTGAAGACTCTTCATTCCTGAAGGTTTTCAGAGTTTGGTGGTTGTATTTAACAAGAGGACTCATAAGGCTCATAAGCTAGTTTACAAGCTGAAATTAGTCAAAGAAAAAATAAAGACTTATAATAGAGAATACTTGAGTCTTTTAGATATGCAAATCTCCTCGTCTGAGGAAGGCATTTATATGCTAGATATTTTTGAAAATTTGATCCTCTTTTGAGTAATAATTAAGAAGATTACTCTTATCTTCATTAGTCTCTTTTCTCTACAAGAAAAAAAACTTGGTTCTCTCAGAAACAAAAATCTAGACTTAAATGGGTTAAACATGGAGACAAAAGTACAAAGTTCTTCCATTTGATAGCCTCATCCAAAAAAGCGATCAATTATATTTGAATCCTTGATCATAATGAAAAACAAATTTCACTCTTGCTATCATCAAAAGAGAGGTTCTTGACCAATATTGTGGTTAATTTTTAGATCCACCAAATTTAGACCTTCAATCCCTTAGCACCTCTTTTAAGACATTATAGGTTGGTAGAGCAGACTTGTTTGAAACACTTTCCTCATATGAGAAAATTAAAAATGTTGTTTATTGTTATGATATGGATAAGTCTCCAAGTCCGGATATATTTAATTTCAATTTTTACATGGTTGTATGGTTTCTTATTAAAATGGATGTCTACTCGTTCATTTTCATTTTTTTTGCTACAAGAATTTATCATATATTGGTCACATATGCTTTCATTGTCCTAGTCCCTAAAATATTATGTTGTTCTTGATTATCTTTGTACATCTCTATCAGCTTAGTGAGAATTGTTTATAAAATTATCTCAAACATCTTGGCTACGTAGTTATCCAAAATCATTCTAGAAGTAGTTAGTCTTAAATATTTTATATTTATCTTGAATCATGAGATTACTAAAAGTGTTCTTATCTTAAATGAAATTATAGTCTTTGTCTAATCAAGATTAGAAGAGGTATTTCAAGATTGACTTCACAAAAACATTTAACTATGTGTGTTGGTCTTATGTCGATGAGATACTTGCATCGATGGATTTTGGTTGGAGAAGATAAAGTTAGATTCATGATTATATTTCCTCTATTATCTCATTGGTGATTATAAATGGTTCACCTACTAAGCTTTTTAAGCTAAGCAGAGTCCTCCTCGAGGGCTACCCACTCTCCAGCTTATTTTTTATCACTACTGTAGAAGGATTCTAGGTGTTAATTATATAGGCTATGTCTTCTCTCTCGCTAAATAGGATCCATATTTTGGTTTACGACCAATAAATTTATTTTTTTCCATATACGGACGACACCCTCATTTTCTTTGAGAAAAATGAAGAAATCCTTGCAAATCCATAATATATGTTGATTACTTATCTTTATCTTCGGTCTTTTGATTGACTATGCTATATCCTTCCTCATTAGTATCAACATTTTAGATAATTGGATGTATAATATGGCTAGTCTGTTAGGTTATATGCTCAACTCTCTGTTATATATTTGGATTATCTATTGATTACCTTATATTTAGAAAATATCATTAGAAACACATTTTTCAATCAGTGGAGTCTAGATTGGCTTTTTGAAAAAGACTAGTCTTTGTCTCTTTTTGGGTAGATTGACCTTAGTAAGATCAGTTCTCTTCAGTTTGCCCATTTACTACCTTTATTCTTTAGACTTTCAGCAAGGTGTATCCAAGGACCTTGTTAATCACATGCAAAAAAATTGGTCTGAAAATATTGATAAGAACAAAAGTCCATTGTCAAATGTGAAAAAGTGAATTTTCTTAGAGAGTAAGTAAAGTTACTACAAAATTGCTTAACCTAACATAAAATTGCATCATTAATTGTGATACTTTATTGGCTAGAATTGTCTGTAATATCTATGCTTACCACCTTTCTAGTTTGCTCTCTTATCCTTTGGGAAGTGGTAGTGGGGCTTGGTTGTCGATTGTAAAATGTGCTCACAACAACTCTCATATATCTTATGAGTTTTAGTCATGGTTCTAGTTGAAAGTAGGATAGGGGACTAATTCTATTATGGTATGCCTATGGGTTAGAGCATTGCCCCTGAAAGATTTGTTCTCTGACCTTTTTGAACTCTTCTCCCAAAAAATTTATTAGCCTCTCTTCAACAGAAAAATATGTACTCTTTCCTCTTTATTATGTTGTTTATCCTTTTTGGCCTCTCATCGCACATAGTTGAACTTGATTTAATGACAATTTAGTTTGAACAACAAGTTTAGCACTAGCTCATTTTGTACTAGAATTGTCCAAAGTTTACACCTAAAAAGTAACCTAACTATGGTTTGGACTAGTCGTATTCCCATGAAAGTTGAATGTTTTATGTGGCTCGTGCTCAAGGAAGATTACTTACTCAAATTAATTTGATTCCTATGTTTTATCAAAATGAATACAATTGTATGTGCCCTTTGTGTGGGATTAATGACAAATCTTGTGAGCATCTCATTCTCCATTGGAGAGGTCTTGTTGATGTTGAAATAATCTAAACTTAGAATAAGTTGGTGTATTGAAAACTCCACCCCCTTCCCTTTCTACTTGGACAGAGTTCACCCGGAGTCATGGTGGCATGATTAAGAAGGTTGGTTTGCAATATTTGATGTCATCTATAAGACTATTTAGAATTCGAGAAATTGGGTTATTTTTTATGAGGCACATTATGACCAATAGCTTCTTTCATCGGGATAAAAGAATGGATGTTTAGGTCTAACATTGCATCGGACTTTGCTAAATAGGAGATCTCCTTGTACTTTGATGCTTACGTTGAGAATGTAGTGTTTTGCTTGAATGGTCTTATTGTGTCTTCATGTGTTTTTCTATTTTAGTTTTACACGCCTAATTTTTTTTTGTTAAGGCTTTTATTTTTTCTTGGGCCTTGTTGTAATCTCGTTATTTTGGGAGTGTACAAGTATTTTTAAAAAGTTACTTTTAGAAAAATATATAGACCAAAATATTATTTATTCAAAAATATATTATAAGTATAATTTGGAACAAATGTATGATTTCAATTTTCTCAAAATTAGATAAATCGACTCAACATCGCATGAAGGCTTGAATATTATTTTTTAACTTTAGACACTTGACTTGATTGAAAGTCGAAACCCGAGAAAATAAAAAATGGGTGATCTCCGCTAACATTAACTTATGGAAAAATATATTTTAAATATTTATGATTTCATCAATTTTACTTTCAGAATATGTGATTTTACCGATTTTATTTTCAAGAAGTGCGGTTTAAATTTTGTGATTTTGGTCCTTTTATTTTGAAATCTTAGATGATATATGGTCCACTCCGGATGATAAGAATAAAATATTCACTTGCTTTGCTAGGTAGGATAATATGACATCATTTTATTATCACATGGCAAGTTGATTGGATAAATTTTATGACATATTTTCGAGTATATAATTATCTAATTAATCTCAAATATATTTTTGTATTATTCCAAAAAGGGAAAAGAATCTTTAAGTACCATGTGGATTGCAAAAAAATTACTTTAGTACCCTGTGGTAAAGAACCCTTAATTCGAGTCATACCTCACCAATTTTCCATCACTTTGGTCCCAAAATTATGATATTGCCCCTCCCTGAATCAGAACCTAACCAAACCCAATTCAACCGGACCTAACCCATATTCAGTTTAACCCAATAGAGCGTAAAAAATAAGATATGACTCGGATTGAACTGAAATTTGAAGCATCCTAAAAATACGCAGGACTTACTGAAAAAATTTCAGAAATTTTAGAGGCCCAGAAGTAATTTCTTTTTTTCAGAGCGCTGAAACTTCGTAAATTCATATAAAATAGAAAATACATCCAATTAAGTTGAAACTTGTCCCATTGGGAAGAATCCTAAAAATACACATGATTTATGAAATAAAGTTTAGGAATTTTAGAGGCACAAAAGTATTTCTTTTATTTTTCGAAGTGCTAAACTTCATAAATATATCCAATTAAGTTGAAACTTATCCCAGAAAATCTTAAAAACTTCCAATCAATATAAAAACCAAAATGCATCCCTGGGACAAGTTTCAACTTAATTGGATATATTTTCTATTTTATGTGATTTTACAAAATTGCAGCATTTTGAAAAATAAAAAAAATACTTCTAGGCCTCTAAAATTTCTGAAATTTTTTCTGTAAGTCTTTTGTATTTTTAGGATGCTTCTTATAAAATTTAGCTCAATCCGAGTCATATTTTATTTTCTACGCTCCATTGGGTTAAATTGAATATAGGTTCGATGCGGTTGAATTGGGTTTGGTTAGGTTCTGATTCAGGGAGGGGCAATATCATAATTTGGGACCAAAGTGATGGAAAATTGGTGAGGTATGACTCGAATTAATGATTCTTTACCACATGGTACTAAAATGATTTTTTGGCAAACCACAGGGTACTTAAAGATTCTTTTCCCTTCCAAAAATAATATCTGTCCTTCTCCTCTTCTTCCTCTTCTCCTTCATCCTAATTTTCCTCCTATCATTTGAGTTTTCAAATTAGTGCCATATACTTGTCGATGGTAGATAAATCACAAACCAACCAAAATTAATCTTGTTGCCGTAGCCTCGACGACCCCGGAACCTCAACTTCTCCTCTGCCGCCGTGGGCCCTGTATCTTATCGCCGGTTCTTCTAGTCAGTCCAGTTGGGGCTTATTATGAAGGACGTAGTAACATCTTCTAGACCCATACATAATTATATTGTAGATGCCAGAATAATTGAACGTCATTAAATTGTGTAACGGTCAAATTTGTAGATGTCAAATTGGCTTAATTTGGTTTTTTCCTGGCTGTCCTAACAACAAATTCTATTGACCATGCAATTGATTTATTTTGTGGGAAGACCATGCATTTGATTTATGTCAAATATTTTGTATATTCAAACCCAAGGCATTCAATTAGGCTGAAAATAAAAGTAGAACGGCAAGAGACATATACAGTAATTTGGAATTGGGATCTAGTCAAACAATTAGGTCAATCTACTTCTGCTCTGTGGCTATCAAAATAATTTACTTTGCAATTTGTCAGAGCCTCATTTTTTTCTTGAATCAATGTCTTTGATAGCGAGCATGCTAGCTCATAGTGATAGAGGGTTATTATGGTCCCCTTTGGTTTTACTAGTTGGATGCTTCGTGAGTTTTTTTGCTCCCTTTGAGAGCAGTTTTGGAGAGTAGTTTCTTGTCCTACCTGTATATTGTTTAACTCTGTCTGGTTTTGATGAATATAAAATTTACTTATAAGAGTATCCATCCCACATGTTTTGTGGAAGGATATGAATTTGAATAAAATAGATGTTTCAAGGGTGAATTTCTCGAACTCAAAAAAATGAAATGCTGATCTTCAGATATGCCTAACCGTTCCTCCATTTGTATCACGGGTACGTTCAAAGCCATGTGCATGGGCCTACTTGCTAAATTCTTATCTAAGTAAAACAAAAATAAAATAAAATAAATAACGTCGATAGAGTTTGCTCTGAATTATTAACCTCTACATTTAAAATTGGGATTTCACAAAAGTGCTTCAGTTTCTTCTAAAAAAAACAGACTGACATATGCGTGCGTGCATTTAATTAAGGTATAAAATTGAGTCAACATCGGTTTCTGGTAGTTAGCTATTATGATTGCTAACATTAAATGTTAATTATACATGTTCCCAATGAACCTTATCTTTGGCTCAGATGTACCTTTCGCGATCAGTCAATAGTCTATTTTATTGAATTGTTTTCTAGGGTTTGTTTTTGATTTCTAATAAATTTTCACTTCATTGAAGCAAACAACAATGGGCGGTAGTACTTTATCATTTGATTTTCGACTATTGAAAACATAGTTACGCCTGTTTTAGGTTTGATTTACGTATGACTAAAATAATAATTAAATTCTATGTGCTAAATTTATTATTATTGTATCTTGATCATTTGAACTAGAAATATTTGATTGAAAAAAAAAACTATACTTTCTCAGGCCAACCAATGATAACGTCATCGCATACGAAAACTAATGAAATGTTAATTCTTATATGAACGATTTAAACTAATATGTTCTGTACAAAAAGCTACTTACATCCTATCATGATTCGAGAATGATAATTCAGATCAGATGGTATCTTACTTTTTTTTTTTCAAAAAACAATCATAGACTTCCATGTTCATGACGTTTGGATTTATAGTAAAAATCACACAACAAATGACAAATGCCAGCATTTTCAAGCAATTGGATATAAATAATTTCCAAATCTTGATGTGCACCAAGTACAACTAATCGATTCCCGCTACTTTACGAAATTAAAATTTTGACCTCGATATAAAAAAGAATATGTATTTTTACTAGTACCAACAATTCCACGGATGTGGATCTCCGACAAACAAGCAAGTTGACATTATAATTGAAATATATAAAAATTTGAGAGACGTACACTGTATACACAATTCAGTCTAAAGATCTATATCAAATTAAAAATTATAGTTATAATATTATGAAATATACATATATATGTGAGATTTAGTAAAAATAATTATATCTTCATTAAAACTGAAAATTATAATGTTAGGAGTGACAGAAACACCACATACGCAATTCACACTACAGATGTATATCGACTAAAACTAGACGGTTTGAGAGTAATGTGTAGATCATTACAAGTACGCGAGAGCCATAAGAATTTAAATATAGGAAACAAGCCAAACATGTCATACAATAGAACATGTCTTACAATAAAAACTACGACAATTCCTACCATAAAATAAGGATAGCAAAATAAAATATAGCTGCTCTTCAAACGTTAGATCTTAGGTGGGCTAGGTTCTTGGTACGTTCCATTAAATTATTTAACTGGCGTGCCGTTTTATGTGACATGTGCAAAGATGTTACAATTAAATGCAATTAGGTGATTTGGTAAGCTAATCAAACCAACTAATCGAGCTGTATTTGCATGTGACCCTAGATAGGCCTTTCACTTATAAAAAAAAATGAATTGTTGAGCCATATCAATACTTTTTTAAATAAGCCAGGTTAATATTTGATGATCACTTATTTATGAAGCAGAATCAACTTTACTTCTCGAGAAATTATATTTTATCTTCAGTGTGTCCTTTTCGTTATCGCTTTACATAAAGCTAAGTTTAGAAGGAAAAAACAAGTATGTTATTTTTTTTTGTACAAAATGTCTCAACTACAAGTTCCTGAAAAAAGAAATATTAAAGCGACATTTGAAGTTATATACGATTTGTTGTTCGACAAATAGTATATCTCAAAGTTGATCGCCGTGACATGTCACTACAAAGATAAACAAGATGCTCAGTTAATGAGAAATCGAGATATGCCTTGGAGGCCAAAAACTATTCGTCCAGGCGACCAGGCCCCTGAAAGATTCTAGATTTTAATAATGCAGCAATTAACAAGAATATCATTAACGTCTCCACTAAAAATAATCATCATTACGCTTTAGTAAAAAAATGGACCTCTTCTACTTTGACGGTGAACATAATTGTTTATGTATTATCAGTCAGACCATATAATATAAGCGTATGGCATGATTCTGTTCGAAAGCGACGGGTATCGTGTGAGGTTCTCCCGTACCTATCCAGATAAATAGTAACTTATTAACGGAAATTTGGCCCAACTAATGAAATTTTAATATTTTTAAGAAGTTAAACTATTCAAATAAAATATTTTTGAGAGAATCACTTTATAAATATGTCTCAACAGTTCTAGTCTCGGGCACCAGAGATTAGAACAAAAACAAAACAAAAAACAATCTAATCAAATCTATCCATTTTAATTTCAATTTAAAAAAAATCAAATGTATATTATTGAGCACATTAGATATCTGAATTTTGGATGATATGAACGTAAAGCTGTTAAAGTTCGAAATAGAGAGAGTTGTAATAATTTAAGATTCTACATTTGTCGACCGAATTGATATCTTATTATTAATTTGCACGGACAACGCAATATATTTTCAATCAGTTTCTCTAATAATCAACTGAAGTGAAGGGAGGAGGGTCTCTAACAATGTCATACAGAACATACCATTCAATTGTTTGGTTCGTTATTTTGTGTACTATGTTTTTTTTATATAAATGTATTTGTTGTACTATGTTGAACATACTCAATAGCTTGACCTTATAGTTGCAACTTAGAAGAAATGAAAAATCCATAATTTAAAGAAAGGCCACCAAGGATCTACAAGAACGGTTGGCAATAATAATGGTATTGGACCACAATCGGCGTATATAATTGTAGCTTTGCTCTATTTTGATAATTATAATTATAGTAGATATATTATGTCAACAATTTTTAATGTTCCCAAAATATATATTTATTGAGCATATAAGGTCAAGCTATTGACTACCGACAAGTTCTATCTCGTGGTAATTTTCCCAATAATTTTTTTGCTTATAAGTAAGGTGTTAACTCGAGATATGTCGAAGAAAATTTAAGTATCTTACTGTTCATAACAACTATTATTAGTGTTTACACCTCCTCCAAAACTAAAAAAAAATAGACGTTGGATTTGGTCTGAAAATTAATTAGTATAGATGGCGCAATAACAACCAGTCCAATTAATTATCTAGTGAGGCAATCAATTAATATCTTGGATCGATCATCATAATAATCGGATCAAATTCTAAGAGTGTCGACACGAAATACGTATGCAAATGCAATAAAATGCGTAAAGTGCGACACAGTTTTGCGGTATTGGAAAATCTTATCATTTTTCTTCGTATATATTTTGTGCTGTCCAAGTAGATATCTACTGAACGCCAGCCAACAAAATATGTTTCATATCGCATGTCCGCAGCTGGCTATCCAAATCAGACAACCATGAGGGACGAACACACCCAATAGCTCAATATATGTGTGTGCATTTATGCGTATATATTAATTTATATTAGAGATATAGAGTTGGTCAGATTATCAGTGCTAGGATTGCTTCACCTTGGTTTGGCTTTCACCATCCCTTTCTAGATCCGCACAATCGTTCTCTTGTCCCCATTGAAATTGCAACACAGACAAGTAGCGTTCCGGAGTTGATATATGGAAACCAATGAGAGGTATTAAAGTTGTAAAAAAAAATTGGATAAACTAATTTTTGTTCAAATTCATGAATGTAAAGACAACATTTGAAAAATTAACATGAAATAATATTTGATAGTGCTTGAGTCTCGATAATTTAAATTCATAAAAATAATATTGGACATATGGAAGTCCAGCTTATCAATACTTTGTTTCTCGTCTCCTTCCACTACAAATTAGTAGTGCAAAGTTCTAACATCACATCGAAGACATGAAAAAGACCTGGCAAGGTTTTCGAGAACAGCTGATTTGTATCTATATGCATATAGGAGAGCGTTGCAAGTGTGATTTGGAAATTAACAAAAAATGTAATTTTCTTCTTAACGTGTCCCAATGAGGACGGCAAATTAATATACCAATCGAAGTTGTCTATAAGACATGGTAGGTAAATTTACAGTCCATAAAATGTCTTGGGTCAAGATCTCGAGTAACAGGCATCCATGCATCACCATTGGCAATGCCATTATGTATCGGTGGATCTCCTTTCTCAAAGGTAGATAGGATGATAAATTATCAACACATATTCGCGATTAATACAAATTTCAATTAATTCACTTTTCAGTGAGATAAAGTATTTGAATGTTGGTAAAAAATTTGAAACAAATATTTATTATTTTCTATTTTTAATTGCTTAAAACTTGAGATATTTTAATTAAATTAAAATTACTAACTTGTTACTTGATCTTGGCTTTTTAAATCTTAATTTAAACTAATAAATATTTAGATCTATTCATAACAATAATATCTTACAATTTATGTCATTAGGGCAAATGTCCAATGGAAATTAATCTAAGTGGTTGTTAGTATTTACCAACAATCACTTAGATCCAATTTCCAATTTTGAGTGTCTTTGAATATGGGAGAGCATTAAATATTGATTCAAAAAATTTTGTTATTTTTTAAATATCTCATTTAACTTAAATCTAAATTAGCTAATATAATAGATATCAAGATATTATATTTTAGTATTGTTGGTTTTGGGAGAGTGGTGTATCCTAACTTTGACGTTGGTCAGTCAATTGATAATCAACATCAATCAATTGTATTTTCCAGGTTCAAGACAAATTACCTTTAAAATTGTACGGGGCAATAGATGATACCAACTGTCCTTGTGTGAGGTCCCGGAATCTATCAAATTGGAGGAGGTGCTGCTTTAATGGGATAAGTAAGTATTTGGTCCTATCTATGGGGCCAACCCAATTTAAGAAATAACTTTGGTCTTATATGCAAACATGTCACAATCCCTCAATAAGTTGGTCTTCACGTTTGGGGGGTGAGATGAATTGCGTAGGTCTTAAGTCATGTTTCGATTAGTTTATTTTCTGTCCTTTCTCAAAAAAATTAATTTAGTGCGTTTTGGGACAAGTTAGGTGGATTTTGTGGTATGGCTTCCTAGTCAATTATAGAATAGAACTAATTAGCGATACGCGCTAATTTTAGGGTTTGCACCCTAGCTATGCTTTTAAACAGAATATGGAACTTTTTTAATGGAGCTCTTGAAGTGCTTCTTCTGAAAGTTTTAACCAACATATCTTAAAGTAAATATAAATTTGGTTATCATTTGAGTTAACTATGATCTATCGGAGATTGTAAAACACGCATAAATGATAAAACTGTCGGCAAGCAGAAGTAGTCGGATAGAGAAATCCATTACCTAAAAATTTCAATAATTTCCAAGCAGTAATACGTACGTTGTTGACAGCTCCCGAGCCAGAGCCATGCTCAACATTATTAAGATCGCATGAAAATTCGAGACAGAAGAGGTTTTACATATGGGCATCATTTATGCTTGATCGATTAACTTTTTAAAAGTAAAACTTTATTATTTAAATTATATTTACACTAGTAGGGAATTTAGTCTTGCAAGGTTTAAAACTACCGGCATAAATAAACGACTACCAGGATAAAATCTAGTAGGAAAAATTCAACATATCGGTACTAAATCAATTAATCTATTATTGAGTTTCAACAATTGTCAGTTTTTCTAACTCAAGATGTAATTGACCTAAAACAATATATGTGCAAAATATATATAATAGGTGTTGACGGTACTTTTCATAGTTTTTGTTAGGGTATAGTGCTGGTGTGCTAAATTATGAGGACCTGAAAGGAATAAGTTTCTTTTGCTTTTTTGGTGCAATACCGTTTTAGCCCCACCAGCCTCCAAACGAGAAATTCCAAAGGGAAAGCGATGTGCATGGCCAGGTAAGGTTCTCGATGGTTGGCCATAATTCATATGTTGTGTGTGAGTGCGTCCCATTAATTTGAAATGTCCAAAATTTTGTTTTCTTTCCCTCTCCCTCATTAGTTGTCAACAATATGACGTACAATCACATCGTTGGAATTGAACCCATTTTGACGTTTACATTTATTTCGAAACTATCTTATAAACTAATACCCTCCGATAGAATAAACTATGTTTGAGTAGGATAAAACCATGATTTTTACGAATAAGAAATAGTTCGTTACCAATGTGACCTGCTCTTTTTAATGAAACTAACTAGATGAAGTTTGCAAGCATGTTGACATTGACACGGTAAGATAAAATCGTGTTTTGAGAACAACAGTAGAAGGTTTATCCTATTTATTATCAAATTTGTCAAACTCACAACTAATGAGATGATAATCTCGATCAAATGAATATCATCAGTTGAAGGTTTACAAGGATTTTAATTTTGTCCGATTAAACAGATTTTGCGCGAACATTATGTTATGATATGATGTTATAATCTCATTATCCCACAAGAAATTTAAGGAAATGAAATACTGAATTTTCATCACATAAGACCACCAAACTTCCATGTTGATGTGAAATTCTCAGTCAAACGCTTAACAGAACTGCTAGCCTAAAGAGTTAATCTACACGGTTGTTGGTTATTGACAATAACATCAACACGATTACGCGTAGATCCATGAAACAGGAAGTCGTGGTTTATTAACTTTTCCTTTGCGTTTCTTTCCGTTGAATTTTCCAATCATCTCCGGTGGAAATTAAGGACTCCAAAATTGTGATATTGTCCTTTAATGTCTAACTTTATCGTCCGTGTCGAGGGGCAGAAAGTAAGAGATCATTTCAATTCCAATTCCTGCTTCTTGACGAAAGGATACCCTCACATTCATTTCTAAATTGAAAGCAGCTTCGTGGAAAAAAAGGTCAAAAAGGGGGCTCTCAATTACATCACTTTCCATGAAATTTCATGATTTTCTAGAGTACTCCTATATAAAAAATTGGATCCGTGTTGCTGAAATTCATCAACCGTCTTGCATTACCATAAAACGAAGAGCCAGGGTCCTACAATGACAAAGAACAAAGACCATGATTACAAATGTCTTACTTTCGTAACCTTGACCTGTCTCTTGTTTTCCTTAGAAATTTTGAAATCTGACATTTATTATTTTTCAAGTGTATATATATTCATTCATTTTAACACTTAAAGAGAATTATCATATAGTCATTAATATATTTTAAGTTCAAATCATTATGAATACAACTATGTTATATATTTTTGAAAGAATATTGTCAAAATAATATTTTACCTAAGTCGAACTTGAATTACTCAATAAATAAACAATATGATATTTGTAACATGTAATTTTTCATTTCCAAGTTATATTTTAAGATAAATTGTACATGACTTCTAACAAATTGAGAAGGCTATAACTAATATGATATTTTCAATAGGGAATGGTGAATGCAACCAAAAATTTCTTCATTTTAGATGTGGCATGTCTATAACTCATACGTCAGGCGTTACGGAACTTAAATGCTGCAAGTTATAAGCCTCTTTTATGTTAGATTTCTTAACGCCCTCTTTTAAGCGGAAGCACTACTTCTAGATCTACAATTTTCACGGACTAATTGTGAAACCTAATTCCCTTTCATTTAGGGCACCATTCGATAGGACGTGATTTCACATAAATTATAAATTTTAAGCCGTGAATATCTATCAAATTATTCTACACTTTGTATTATTTAGCCAAATATTTTTTCTTTTTGATTGGGCATGTGTTTTTTCACGTATTATCGGAACATTAATTAGGCATACCAATCCAGGTCTTAACCAAACTATTCTAATGACTATATTCGCGTAAAACCAACGACCAAGGAAATTCCAAATCGATCAACATTAAATTAGGTGGGGCGGTGAAAATTAAGAATTGAATTATAAGTCGTGCGTTAATTGCCACACTAACCTAGTGACCCATCAAGATTGAGGCGGCGCCATCAGTGGACATACTAATAAGGTGGTGTCAAGTCATTAGCCTCCAATGAGGGACCGAATACTTTTAAAAATTCCTAATTGCGTGTCAGTGATCCTTTTCAATTAGGCACATAAACACACAACTTAGGCACAAAGTCCATCCTCTTGTATATTCAAAGTGACATTGGAGATATGAAGTGGAAACAATTATCATGTTTGTTACTTTTTTATTGACTATTCTAGATATAAGACCGGTTACGATTTTCGTAAGGAGATAAAACTTTTCCAAAACATATTAAATAATATCTGATTTTAAAACCCGAATTGAAGACTTCTGTATCACCTAGAACAATTTGTATTTTTGTTGTTTATTTTTTTTTACTTTAATCCAAAAGAATATGTACTTTACATCAATTACTTCCATCGTAACCATATATATAGCAACGTATAGCTGGCGACCCACTTCAGAAAAAGTGCCTGCCGATCTATCTATTTATCTCCACTCGAGCTACATTGTAACAAAAGGTGATTCTGTTTCATCCCATGCTTACAAGATTGCATTTCCAACTAAAATAATCTTAAAGTGCGAAGAGAACAAAATTTTAATTTTGGGCTAAAATTATATGTAATTCCTAGTCAATAAATTCTCACTGGCTAGATTACAAAGATAAAAAAAAATGAACCAAATTTATATTTTTTGAAAAGTAACCAATTTTATATATTGTAATATCATAATTATTCTAATTTAAAATTCTCGTCAAATTAGAAAACCTCATTGTTAACCAAATCTGTACATTAATAAAATTCCAATTTATTCCTAAAAAAAATTCCAATTTAGACATTGAGTGGTATATATGTTTGAGTGGGTCCCAAAATTTGGAGCTTTTGTGAATCATCATGGGATCTTCCTAGTGGTTGGGTAATGTTAGTCCCAACCTTTGAAAAGATTATTATGTTACGTTGAAATTTGAAAAGGGAAATCTAAAGTAGTGAAAGTGGCTAGGTAGTGGGTTTTGATGCTTGGAACACTAAATTTATACTTTCCAAAAGAAGATGCAAGTAAAAAGGGAAAATTAATCCCGTGGGAATTCCGAACTCTTTGACAGAGTTTTTTCTAATTAAGTGTTTGTTTCAAGTCATCAATTTTATCTGTTTGAGAATCTTGAACCAAAGGATATGAATTACAATGACATTAACCTGAATTCCTTTGCATTTTTGAAAAATATATTGTTTCTAAAAAATAAGGTAATTGATTATGGATGATCAGCTGCAGACCAAGGTACATAATAGTTGGGCAGTTGCTCAGACTTAAAAAAATTGTTCAATAATTTGTTATATTTTTACTCTATTCCCCAATTAAAATTAGAAATTGATCTCATAAAAATTTATATTAATTAAAAAGTGAAATTAAATGTCAAAAAGATTAAGAATTAACCTCAATCGTTAAATTTGTGGATAATCATCTCAAGACAAATAAGATGACAATACGTGTTACACAATTTAAATATATAACTGCCAAAGCTTCTCTTTTATTTTTTTAGGGTTTACTTCATTGAGAATTTATCTCGTCTTTACTCAGTAATTTTAGATCGAATAATATTGTATTATATTAAGAGAAGCAATTAATTAAACAGTTTTGTAACGTATATGAAGCGATCATTCGGGGTAAAGAAAAAGGCAATCGTACTAAAGTGGATTTTTGCCGTCCAAGCTATCTGGTTAAAGGTAGGTATGTGATCGAAATGTCACTGTTAATGACTTTTTTTTAAGAACATTGTTAATGTTTAATGGGCAAACATTATCACAAACTCTGATGATGCAATCAAACCAGTAGTAGTAAGCTCACAGATGGGATTGAGATTAAGTTTAAATATAGGGTGGTGTTAGTTTTTTTTTTTTTACGTATAATTTTGTTTATTCCTGCCATATATATTTGCCTAAGGGTGGTGTTAGATAAGCTTGTGACATTTTGGTGGGGTAATCCTACCATATCTGAGTTCATTCGGTGTTTTCCTAGTATATGACGGTATCGACATTACTATTAAATTTGTTGTGGTTTTAGAGATTAATATATGAGGTTGTGACATTTCGGTAGAGTGTCTATAAATGTTTGAGAGTATTCTACTTCGGAAGTTAAATGTAAAATGTGTTAATTAATAAAGTAGGAGGGTCTACATACTCACTAATGCTAATGCGGTATTAGAGCGGTTTGATTTTGTGTTCATGCAACCTTTGGCGAAGTCAAAGCTAATAAATCTTTGATCGATGGAATGAACGTATTTAGAGTTTCTCACATTGATTAAAATATATTGGATATGCTACTTATAAATATAAAAAATTCATCAATTTATTGCCTTGAAATTTTGGGTTAAATATGAAGATTTTAACATGATATTTGAATAGATTTATCACGAGTACATTGTAAAACTTTTGATATGTTGTGTATACATGACTTGCTTTGAAAGTACGAGAGATAGTGAAATATGCGCAAACTTTAGTCAGGTGAATATCGTTTGAGAAGGCGTGTTAGAGAAAATACTACATTGAAAAACATAATTTTGACAAATTTATAAGCATAAATAATTCAACCACCTATCATCTTCAACTTTTGAATTGAAATAGCATATTTTCCAGTTAGTAAACAATTACATTTTGGCGGGGGGAACAACTTTGTTAGATGATGGGAATTCGCCAATTTGATAGGGCTGAATATTTTCACGTCATTTTATATCTTCTTCCTCTTTCACATTTTATTTCTTTTTCTTCATTTAAAATTTTTATGGATTTATTTCAACACTTTTGATATATTGATTGGTAACCACCCAATTTGCTTGCCACAATAAACGCAATAATTTGAGTACGAATCTCATCATTTAGTCCATGACCAAAATGAATATTAGCGGCCGTTATTGGAATAAATAAATACATATTTAACTTTTTCAGGTAAAAATCGATCTTGTTATTTCTGAACACCAAGGCTTTTTAAAAATGAAAGGACTTTCTTAAGAATGTTATTTAGCAACACCATGAATTGCACAAATTGTTTGAAACAACCGGACCAACCAGAACAAAAAAGGAACCTAACAAAATCACCGAATAACTCCCAAAATTGAAATAATTCAGTGACGATTACAAAAATCAAAGTATAATATTAGTTTAGGCTGAAACCATAATTTTATTGTAAACATATACAAATATAAATTAAATCCATTAATTTAAATTCAAATGGTTTAAATATTTTGAATTACATGAAATTCTCCCAGCTCTGGTGGCTCCCATTCAAATATTTTATTTAAGTTAAAATAATTTGTTTAGAATTAATCTAAAGAATTCAAAGTTTATAGTCCAAGTGGCTCGCTGGCGTCACATTAGTCTGTACGATTTAAAAATACAACAATGTATTATTAAGGTCTCATCAATCACTTCGTCCATTCCATTTAATTGAAAGGAACAACACATTGGTTTTCTCTGTACACACGACCGAATGCCGCTTCACTACGTCGTTTCATCATAATCAACTTGATTACTTTTCAAACAATTAAAGGACAACCAACAGTTTATGTCTTTTCAACCTGGCTACATTTTAAGGCTAGAATGTTAGAATCTATGTAATATTAACTTTTCACTGAATAATGTGTTATTTTTAATATTTCTTTTCAAATAAAAAATTAAATGTACAAAATTATATGGATTTTGAGTCGTGAAAATACAACAAGTGAACATAACCAAAATATTATGGGGAGCATGAATTTTACACATTTATAATATAGTTCACTGGTTTTTATACTAAATAATGTGATGTTGTGTCCTAAGTAAAATCTATAGTAATGATACATCTTACAATATCTGTCATCATTGATCTAACATTATGTAAATATAAATTATCCAACATTTTACTACGAATGACTTAAAATCACTTATTAAAAAGTTGTGGTTTTTCAAATCAAATCCTTACATATCTGCCCATGCCATCCGATTTTGGTTTTTTTTTACATTTAATTTTGAGTCAAAGGTTTATTTAACTACAAGACTCCTTGCCAAATTTTTTAACCTTATTTTATCAGCAAAAAGGAATTAATATTTCCCGGAAATAAATACGAGACCACGGAAAAGTCAAATACAATCTCTTCAATTTGGAAGAATTTTAAAAATATGCATGAAACTAAAGCAAATCTCCAATCGAACCACTATTATTACTGTCTCATGCGTAGGGAATGTGGAGGAGTTAAAAAACTCCCCGTTGCCATTTTCCAATTGAAAGAATCCCAAAACCGACAAATTAAAAATTCTACAAAATCGGTTGATTGATTGGGCCAACAAATTAATTGAGAGGCTAAACGTTTGTCATTAGTTGGAATAGTGGAGCTGGGTGATTAACAAATCGATTATTAAACAGGAGAATCAAATAGAGATTAGCTGGGACACGGTCAATGTCGTGAAAGATGGATCAATAAATATAGATTAATTTTGAATTCGAATTTAACCAGAAAAAAAAAATTAAAATTTGAATATTAGATTATTTCAAAATATATTGATAAGGAAGGATAATTAACAAAGCAGAAAGATGCACGACCACTCCA
>SOPF01025799.1:0-11770 GCA_012979155.1 Hypericum perforatum
GCTACCCCACCTCCTCACAACCTTCCCACACCGATTACAACCCAACCCGTAATGAACCCAAACTTACAGCTCACCCTAACACAACAGCTGAAATATATCGTGCCCCAACTCTGAAACACCCAACCTAAGCCTATCCCGGAGAACAACCTCCCGACGTCCCCAAACCAGAACACAAAAACTGGCCAGATTGACGACCTATCCACACAACCATATAACAAAGATCCACAAACTGCCCTTCCCTCCGTGAATCCTAGCCTAGCATTGCACCCATCTAAGCAAGGTGACGCAGAGGTACAGAAGGAGAAGGTTGGGTCGGAAGAGGGAGTCGAAGGTCATGCAACGGGAAAGAAGGTGAACCCTAAGAAGGGGTACTGGACACGATTTGAACGCAAAGAGGGAGTTGAGACCCCACATGAAACAGTGATGATGGATGTGATTCAAGAAGGGAAAAGAAAGTCCAGGGATATTACGGAAGGCAACTCTGTTAGCAAAAAACCAAATATTGCTTCAGTTGCTGAAAGTGGTGTCCATATCCAGGCGGCGGCTGTAAAGCAGCCCCGCCAGTCCCAATGAATGTTGTATGTTGGAACTGTCACGGACTGGGGAATTTCGCGGCAGTTCATTAGCTTAGCAGGTTAGCAAAATCCTGTAATCCCCAGCTTCTATTTCTGTCAGAAACCATGCTCAAAGAAGGAGAGATGGAAGCTTTGAAGTGGCGATTGGGCTATGAATGTGGTATTTTAGTTGGCTATGATGGACATGGACGTGCTAGAAGTGGAGGTGTGGCACTACTTTGGAAGAGACAGTTAGTTGTCTTCCTACTTTCGTATTCACTCCATCATATCGATGTAGAAGTAAGAGATACTGATGTATGGAGGTTTACTGGACTCTATGGATGGCCGAGAACGGAGGACAAAGAAAATACTTGGAATCTTATGAAAACCCTAAAGGATCACTCCCACTTACCCTGGCTATGTGGGGGTGATATCAATGAAATCATATCAGGGCAGGAGAAGAGAGGTGGCCTAGTGGTATGTCGTAATCGGATGGATGCCTTTCAGTAGGCAATTTTCTACTGCAATCTGAGGGAAGTTCCGCAGTCTGGGCTTGAATATATATGGACTAATGGCCGGCTTGGGGAAGCTCACATAGAATGTAAACTTGATCGGTTCATGGCTAATCAGGAATGGTGGGATTTATTTCCAGCATCCAACTCTGAAGCATTACCCAGAATTGAATCTGATCATAGTACTATCCACTGTTGGGTGGCAAAAGAGGCACGTAGCCCAAATCGAAGAAGGCGATTTCGGTTCGAAGAGATGTGGATGAGACACACTAGTCTTCCTGAACAAATCCAGCTCGGTTAGCATAACAGTTCGGATGGAGGTGGCTTTAAGGAGCGCAGTCAAAATTGTGCTAAAGTCTTGAGTAGATGGGAACATGAGGTATTCGGCCATGTGAGGGGAAAGGTAAAGTCGCTGGAACGAGCAATACTAGCTGAACAGGCTAGGCCTTTGACAGTTGAATCAAAAGAAGCGATCGCGGCCCTACTTAAGGAGAGGGAGGAAATTCAGGCAAGAGAAGAGGTGATGTGGGCTCAACGTTCTAGGGTGGAATGGTTAAAGGAGGGGGATCGGAATACTAAGTTTTTCCACAGGAAAGCAACATATCGAATGCAAAGGAATAAGATAGTGGGGATTAAGAATAGTGAGGGAGTTCTAGTGAAGGAGGAGGTAGGGATTCAAGAGATATTTAGGAACTTTTATGTTTTCCTGTTTTCTTCCGCAGGTACCGTACGCGTGGAAGCTATCACCAACAAAATTCTACCAAAGGTCACACCGGAGATGCAACAATCTCTCACTGTTCCGTTCACCAGAGAGGAAGTCTATACTGTGTTAAAGCAGATGCACCCCAATAAAGCTCCTGGCCCAGATGGTCTACCCCCTGTCTTTTTTCAATGCTATTGGAGTATTGTTGGCGAGGACATGATAAAAACAGCGTTGTCCACCCTCAATGATGGGGCCGATCCCAATCCTTTTAATGACACCATAATCGCGCTCATCCCGAAGGTAAAATCTCCTACGCTATGCTCAGAGTTTAGGCCTATAAGTTTATGTAATGTTGTTATGAAAGTGATAACTAAGACAATAGCCAATCGGATGAAGCTGGTGTTACCTAAGATTATACAGGAGAACCAAGGGGCTTTTGTACCGGGCTGCCTCATCTCGGATAACTCACTTATTGCCTTTGAAGTTTACCATTTTCTGAAGAAGAAGACTAAAGGCAAATAGGGTTTCTGTGCTTTAAAGTTGGACATGATGAAGGCTTACGACAGGGTCGAGTGGGAATTTCTTGAAGCTATGCTGAAGGCACTTGGCTTCCCAAACTCTTTTGCCAACCTGATAATGCGCTGTGTATGTTCAGTTCGCTATTCGATCCAGATAAACGGAATGGTCGGAGAAGCTTTCCAGCCAAGTAGGGGCATCCGGCAAGGTGATCCAATCTCACCGTACTTGTTTTTAATCTGTGTTGAAGGGCTGTCATCCATCCTTAATGAGGCAGAATGTGCGGGTCAGATTCATGGACTAAAGGTCGCAAGACAGGCACCGTCAATCACTCATTTGCTGTTCGCAGATGACTCTCTTCTGTTTGCCAGAGCCACCGAGTCTGAGCTGCGGACCATTATGGAAATCCTAGCGCTGTACGAGGAGGCTTCAGGACAGAAAGTAAACATCCAGAAAAGCTCTGTTAAGTTCAGCAGAAATGTATCTCCGGAAGATCAGACCCGATTATGCTCCTCTTTGGGCATGCAGCTCGCCACCGATGAGGAAAAATATTTAGGCCTTCCCACCATGATTGGAAGATCGAAGAAAGCTGTGTTCGCGTCACTAGAGGACCGTATCCAATCAAAGGTGGGTAACTGGAAGATGCGATTTCTGTCAAAATCAGGTAGAGAAGTCTTCATCAAGTCAGTTTTACAGGCCATTCCCACGTATATAATGAGCTGCTTTATGTTACCATTGGAGACGTGTGAATGGATAGAGAAGAAGCTTTGTGACATCTATTGGGGAAGCAACGAAGGGGAAAGAAAACTCCACTGGAGAAGTTGGGCTAGATTGTGTCGACCAAAAAATGAAGGAGGATTGGGTTTTCGGAGCTTGAAAAGTTTTAACACCGCGATGCTCGCTAAACAGGCGTGGCGATTGTTAAGAGATCCCCATTCACTTACGGCGAGGATATTCAAAGCTAGGTACTATCCGAGAACATCACTGCTAAAGGCGGAGGCAAGCTACAACCCTAGCCACGTATGGCGGAGCATTCTATCTGGACTTTCATTGTTAAAAAAGGGTCTTGAATGGCGAGTGGGAACTGGGACAAAAATTGATATATGGGGCGATACTTGGCTGCCGGGGTCGGAACTTGGACATCCCAAGTACATGTATCCGGGATCCGATCATTTTCAAACAGTCTCTGAGCTATGGTGCCGAGAGACATTTATATGGGATGAAGAGGTATTGCAGCATGTGTTCTCGGAAGAGGATCGCAATCGTATAAAAGCTGTCCGTCTGAGTCCTCGATGCCCGAATGATGTTCTACGCTGGAGGCACACAACCGACGGGATTTACAGCGTGCGATCCGGATATAGGAGCGCACTCGCCTCTGAGGACGATACCACATCAATAGGAACATCTCGATCTGTAAGCAGGGAATTATGGAATGCATGTTGGAATCTAGAGGGACCTCCACGGTTAGTCAATTTCTTGTGGCGGTTACTGGACAACAACCTGCCTGTTCGAGAAAACTTAAAGAAGAGAGGGATTACGGAGGAGGTCCGATGTCCACTGTGTGAAGCAGCACCGGAAACAGTCGAACACTTATTTTTGGCGTGTCCAAAAGCACAAAGATTGCTCCTCATGACAGGATGTAACGCGGCCCTTAAGGTACTACCCTCATTCGCGCTGGCTTGGGAAGATGGCTTGACCCACATGAGTAAAGATGAATGCGGCAGGTTATTAGCATCCTTATGGGGGGTTTGGAAGATCAGAAACTCCTACGTGTTTGACATTCCCAATCCGGAAGATCATCAGCGTACACTGATCAGAGCAATACGATTCTATGAAGACTATAAAGCAGCCCACTTAAAGACGGATGGGGATGGTCAAGCACGGAACCCTTGATGGACTGCACCGCCTGCTGATTTTATAAAAATTAATACAGACGCGGGGAGTACAAGTAATGGAGAAGGCCAGGTAAGCGCGATAGCCAGGGATGAACACGGAAACTTCATTCAAGCTGCTGTTAAAACAATTCCAACGACTCTCCACCCCACTCTTCTGGAGGCTTATGGTGTGCTGCTGGGAATCGATCTTGCCAAGGAGCTGTGCTGTCACCAGGTGATTATTGAAAATGATTGCCAACCCCTGGTACTGGCTTTGCAATCTGAGAAACGGAACATCAGCGATCTTGATACTCTTGTCGAGGATTGTTTGGATGCTGCCAAAGATATTGCCTTTGTACGCTACAATTTTGTTCGACGCACTGCAAATCAGGTAGCCCATCTGTTGGCTAAGCAACCAGGACCGGCGTCGGAACTCGTTTACTTTTACGCAATTCCACCAGCTTCAATTGTAGATGCTCTGCATCATGATGTAACAGCGTCGAACTAAGCATGTGCTATCATTAATACAAGTATCCTTTTCACTCAAAAAAAAGAAAATACACAAAATAACAATTAAAATCGAACAAATCCAAACAACACAAGTTCATCCACCTGCCACAATGGAAAAAAATAAAAAAAATATCGATATACAGATCTAAGATCAAGTCAAAGTAGATCCAGGCAAAAAACAACATAATAGAAAGTACAATCTAGACGTTGACCCAACAGACTCTAAAACACAAAGGTACCTGGGTAACTTAGCCACACATCGGGACTAATTAGAACAAGACAGAAAATTAAAAGACGATCTTCTGAAAAAACAAAGGAACTTACAAGACAATACAGGACAGAAATGAGAGACGCAGAAAATAAAGTCAGATCCGACCAGAGGGGTGGTCGACTGAGGCCAACCCCTCCGGTCACCACATGAGGCCGCCTCTGGGTCATCAGAGCCTGGGCCAGGATCCGACGCTTGGCAGGACAGTTGGGTCGACGAAGGAGCTACAGGTCTGTAACAATGCTTGGCGGAGAGGCTCGGACGAAGGAGCTGCGAGTCTGTTCCGACTTTGAGAGTGTCATCTTGTTTTACCTACTTCGAGATGCTCTCGTCTAGTACATGCAATGTACTTTGGAGAATATCAGCAGCATGTCCCAGCTCCTGCTCTGTAATGATCAACGGAGGCACAAGCCTGACCACGTCTCCTTTTCCCGCAGTCAAAATGAGGAGCCCAGACTTTTGGCAGGCGTCAACAAGAGGTGCAGCGGGAACATCCAACTCGATCCCAGTAATAAGCCCAACCCCGCGAATCTCTTTTATGTGAGGGTTGCCACCAAGCTTCTGCTTCAACATCTCTTTGAAGAATGATCCCTTGTTTGCTACACTTGCCAAGAACTCCGGCTTAGAAATTTTATCCAGAACAGCAAGGGCAGCACTGCAGACTAGGGGCCCGCCAGCAAAGGTACTACCATGATCACCATAATTGATTGCTGAGGCAACTCTTTCGGTTACCAAAACAGCTCCGATGGGTAATCCTCCGGCCAAAGGTTTAGCCAGCGTCATGATATCGGGGAAAACTTCATACGCCTCATGTGCCCATAAGTGGCCCGTTCTTCCCAAACCACATTGCACCTACATAAACAATCAGGGAGGAACATCAGGAACAAGAAAAACAAGTTTTCCGTGAGGTCGCACAAGTACAATAGGAGCAAATTCCTAACTGTTGCGAATCAAATATGAGCTCATATATAGCCTATATGAACACGTTTTAGCATTTCACCAGATGCAATTTTTACGATCAAATCCCAAAAAAATGTTTGGGAGGAACACCAAGTTAAATCAGCTGTCGCCATGCATTATCACGATGAAACTCTCCCTCCCACTCTCTCTTACACACAACAATAATTTTCCGAAAATTCGAAGAAATAAGCAGGTCAAATTGCAAGATTTGCCACGCATACTATTTCTGTAAACACCACACCCCAATAGGATCAAAACAAGAAACACAATCAGGTCACCACTACAAGGAAACACAAGCAGATTCTATGGGGGAAATTGAAGAAGGGAAGAAGATTACTTATGTATACTAAATGAAAATGGCATCGTTTTGGCACAAGGTAAACATATATTAAAATGACATCATTTTATCTATGCAGTTTCGCAGTGTCGTGGTTTGGTTTGAGACCAATACCAAAACCAAACCACATCAACACGGTATCAATTTCAAAATGCACCACGACAGTGGTTTTACCGTGCGGCTTGCAATTTGGTCGGTTTGATGGTCGGGCGGTTTGATGGTTTGCCCAGTTTCCGGCTCACTCCTACATGTAGGTACTATTATTCTATTAAATAGCAGACAATATATACAAACTACACATATAATAGAATCATATTTTGCTGAGCAGTTAAAAAGTTCAACACCATGGTGTCAGATCACAAATCATCTCTTGATCCTCGATGAGTGTAAATCACAAATTAACATATGTGCTATCATTTCAAGACACAAAAAACAACAAGCACAGGAGCACGGTCGGCTGTGGAATACCAACCTCATCAAAGACGAGCAGAGCCCCAGCGAGATCACAAGCAGAACGCAAGGACTGCAAGAACTCTCTGGTGGCGCTGTGAATGCCACCTTCCCCCTGAATCGGCTCTACGAAGACAGCAGCCGTCTTCCCAGGCTGGATAGCCTGAACAGCAGCCTCGATATTCCCGTACTCCACAAAAGTAACCCCGGGCATCACAGGCTCAAAAGGAGTCCTATACTGCTCCTTGCTCGTCAATGCCAGCGACCCCATCGTCCTCCCGTGGAAACAGTTGCTGAAACATACAAATTCTGTCGCAGCGGACCCGCATTGCCTCTGGAACTTCCGGGAGAACTTGATAGCCGCCTCGTTCGCCTCCGTCCCCGAGTTGCAAAAGAACACCTTGTCCGCGAACGACAACTCCACCAGCCGCTTCGCAAGCTCTATCTGACGTACTTGGACATCCAATTGAATTCAATTTAGATTAAAAAAATAAAAAAAGGGAAAATGCGGTAACTATATATACCTGTGGGAGTGTATAGTAGACGTTGCTGACGTGGACGAGGATATTGGCCTGTTGGACGACAGCGTTGACCCAGTCGGGGTCGGAGTGGCCGAGAGCGTTGACCGCGATGCCGGATGTGAGGTCGAGATACTCCCGCCCCTCGACGTCCCACAATTTACATCCCTTGCCACTGGACAGCACAACGGGTGACCTGGCGTACGTCCCGACAAAAACCTTGCTGTCCTCCTCCATCACCAGCTTGCTCCTCACATTTCCTTCCGCCGCCGCCGCCGCCGCCGCCGAAACGCCGAGGGAGCACGCTGGGATGAATCTGACCGGTCGGCTCAACGGACGGCGGAGATTCACTTCGGAGGCGAGAAAGGGGTTCGGACAGACATGCATCGACCTCATCTTTCGTGGAGACGGCGGCGGCGGCGGCGCGAGTGCTCTCACTCTTGGCGGCTGTATTTTATGGGTGAGTTTTGTTTCTTGCAGACAACAATTAGGGTTGCAATTTGAACTTTCTACGGACGGAAGGGCAATTTAGATTTATAGATTGTTCTGATTTTATCCCTTTTATATTAAAATAATATATAGAAATATATTAACTACTACTGCTAGTACATAATTGAGGATTTGGATCTGGACCATCTGGTGTTTGACTTTAAATGTCCAGCACCATGCTGGACACGCGGATTCAGTGGTCTAAACATCCGGATTCGATGGTTGTTTTTTTTATTCGATGGTTTGTATGCATGTCTGATTCGATGGTATGGTGTGTTGTAATTCGATGGTATGGTGTGTTGTAATTCGATGGTATAAAATGTCTCATTCGATGGTTTGACATCCGATTCAATTATTTGTATATTGTGATTCGATATTTTATATATTCTAATTTCGCTGATTCGATGGTATGGTGTATTGTAATTCGATGGTATGGTGTGTTGTAATTCGATGGTATAAAATGTCTCATTCGATGGTTTGACATTCGATTCAATTATTTGTGTACTGTGATTCGTCGGATGTCAAACCATCGAATGAGACATTTTATACCATCGAATTACAACACACCACACCATCGAATTACAATACACCATACCATCGAATGAGTGAAATCAGAATATATAAAATATCGAATCACAATATACAAACAATTGAAACGGATGTCAAACCATCGAATGAGACATTTTATACCATCGAATTACAACACACCATACCATCGAATTACAATACATCATACCATCGAATCAGAAATACATCCAAATCATCGAATCAAAAAAACAACCATCGAATCCGGGTGTTTGGACTACCGAATTCGCGTGTCCAGCATGGTGCTGGAAACCCCTCTCCAGCACCAAATCTGTTCCCATAATTGATAATTCTTTCATCACAATGTACTCAATTCGAAGATATTTTTTAAATAAATTTTATTCAATCAAGTATAAATACCAAAATATTAAAATACAAAAAAAATTCAAAGGTGCATCTTAACTGAAAGAAGTATCAAATATCAAGATGCTGTATTACAACTGGTGAAGAATGTGAACACATGTTATGTCCTCCTATCCAAACAAAGCAACCCCAATTTGTGCACTCTTTCCTTATTTTCTCTCATCCTAACCAATAACCATCCATTATTCCTTTCTTAGTAACGCAATAGTCCTTAAAAATTGGTCTATCAAAAAAGACCCTCTGAACAATTTCATGAAAATAATCAGTCAGATTTCTTTTTTTTTTCTTTTATTGCTTCCCTTGAGGAAAAAAAGATCCTTGATTGCTTAGATTACGAGCTGCGCAGCTCGAAATAATTGTGATTCCATGACATTCTCGTGTTACTCTATGTGAACGTTTCTTCGCTAGCTACAATTTTTACTTTACGTTGATGAAATTAACAGTCAAATTTATCGAGGTGCTTGAGACCTATGAATAAGAATTCAACGTTTTAAAAAAGGAAAGCGTAAAATTTGATAGATAGATGACCCGAATTTTATTCATCTCCCGCCAAAATTACAAACATATTTTGACTTAATAATTACTATATTTTACTGGCAACCTTAGTAAGATATCTAACTGATTTTTTATATAATATATTAGATATCTGGTTGATTTGCATGTCGAATTCAACGGGAGGGAGAAAGCTCGAGGTCATAATTTAATTATCCAACCATATATTTGAAGCATTAACCGGCGGTTCCAGAAATGTGGTCACCCTGATTTTCCTTATTAGCTAGAGCTCGTCGATGATCCTCATAGCACCCCAGGAGAGCTCGTCACACATCTTCATGGAATAACCCACGTCACTCGGGATTTCGAAATTCTTCGAGCCTTTCAACTTATATATGCAAGCCAATTGGATCTCCGCGGTTAGCCTGATGGACCGGTTCGCGTCCCCATAGCGGTTTTTCTTTAGGTCGGACCCTTGGACCCGGTCCAACATCCTGACCGACTGGGCGAATCCTCTACTGCACCCGAGCAGGTTCGCCTTGTCGGTCTTGTTGGTTGCCACCTTCACCATGTCCGACATGTTGGCCGCCAGCGCGCTCGACCGAGACCTCAGGCACGACACCATGGAGGAGGCGACCGCCAGAGGGGTGTCGGCCGCGGCGGCGGAGTTGGGGTGGAAGTGGACGCAGGTCTCGCAGGTTATGGGAAACCCCGTGACGTGGCATACTTGCTTGGTCACCTTGTCGGCGTCGAGGGAGTTGGAGGTTAAAGGGAGGGAAAGAGATAGAAGAAAGGTGAGGGATAATATTGGTAAGAAGGAGGAGGAGGCCATTTTTATGATTCTCTCAGTTTCTGTTGTTGATGTGTGTTTTTTTTCTCGTGTGTTGTGTGGTTTTCAACGAGAAGCACTCCAACTTGTTATATAGGGAGCTCACGAGGCTTCTAAGTTGATTGATGGAGAATTTCACGTTTAAATTTTGTAAATATTACTATCATTTGATAAAATTTATCTGCTTAGAAAAATCTTCTTATGTTTAATTGTTAAAGAGTTGTTTTGGTTTCAAATTTGAATTTTTGAAAATAAAAATTTGTCCAGAATTTTGTCACAATATAAAATCGTAGTTAATTTGAGTACAAATTAATAGGTATCAATTTTTTGTTTTAGATTAGAGCGGTTCCTTGGGTAAGTGAACAATATTGATGCGAGGGAATCTAGGTGGTTACGTGCATTAATTACATTTTTTTGGAATGGGATTAATTGATCAATTGTTAGTTCATGCATGTGACCGGTCAGTTTACCGACACAAAAATGTGACCACGGATCGCTACTAAATGCAGGATTAAATGAAAAGCTTTTAAGCATTTTTTTTTGTTTTGTGGAGATTATATTGATTCAGGTTTGAGTTCTGAGATTCCAATTAAGCATGGAACATTTTTTACTGAACATTTTTTGGTATACCTCGAATTAAGTTAGGGATTTTGCATTGGGCCAATGTGAGTCGAAACATAATTGTCGGTTTGTATTAAGCATGCACTAAGCATCAGTGGCATCTCTTCTTTCCCCAAACGTTAATAAAATCTTTGTTTTTTGTTTTTATCATATAATACTTTTATCTTTTCATCGTAATTTTAGCACAGTTTTGTTTCGCGTCAAGGTGATTTCTACAATTGGAATATTTTTTTGCTAATTCCGGATAACACAGAAATGTGTACATAATTAACCCTTTTCTATAGGAATACGATGGCTATATGGTACTTTATTTAGTAAAATCATCTATTTAGAGATAATCACAACGCGATACGGAGATGTCGTCTGCATATACTTCTATTCGAAAAATGGTGTCCAAATGATGGCCACACCACTCACTAATTACTGGTGGCAGGCTGTCAGCTACCGTCAATTGATTAACTTTTAAAAATTTTAAGCCAAAAATAATTTTAAAAATAATGGGCTAAATATTGAGATGTATCTATGCTGCAAAAAAAAAAAATGAAACAACTCAAAATTTTAATGCTATTGTTTTTTAGTAAAATTAGATCGACCGTGCTAACAAAAAATTGTGATTTCGTCACAGTACAAATTAGCGTCATCAAAATACAAGATTAACAAGTGATAAATTATTTGGATTCAGTTAACAATTTAGGGTTGCAATTTCACTAACTTACAGAAAACATAATTAGAACCATCTGTGTCGTTTGTGATGATGCGCTGGAAGCCAAAGCCCACCACCCAGTCACAACTGATTAATTTGTGCTTGCGTAATTAATTTAAGAAATTGTGCCAAGGGTCTTAAGGTTCTAAGCAAATTGAGTCGATTCAAACAAATACATTTTCCCTTTTCCGAATTTTGTACTGATCGATGTCATTAATTAAGCACTATTGCATTACCACATAAACCATCCCAGAGCAATATATATACATATATGTAATTATAATATATATATATAGAGAGAGAGAAAGAGAGAGAGAGAGAGAGAGAGAGAGAGCAGAACACATGATCAGCTATGTGCCAATATGAATGCCGCTCGCACCAAATAAAATTGTTCAAGATATAAATTGGATTCATTCCTTAGTATTTAGTATAAATTTTAAAATATAAAATATATATGTATACATATGTATATACATATATATATAT